>CAOJBJ010236021.1:0-11365 GCA_948291685.1 Euphorbia celastroides
CATTGTAAAGTGAAAATAACATTATGATTAAAAAATCATCACCATAATCAAATAAAATGGTGTATAAGTGTTCATAAGTTCGTGATGACTAATAATAATGTTTAATCAATATGCTCTGACATATTTTTCCGATACACAAAAATGGAAACACAATCTTTAAGGCGAAACTCATTTCAAATAAGTTGAGTTTTCCAATTGTAATTATTTGATTACTAAGTCATAGTTGCTTTTATCAACTTAAATAAATTATAGCAATGCAATTTTCTCCATATTGTTTTATAGGTGCAGTTAAATTTCCAACACATTTTTAGTATATTGGAAAAGAGCTAAATTTGAATTTTACTACAGTTATTTAGAGGGACAAGTTACAAATTTTAATGTGACTGAATCTGAACAAAAGTATGTAGCTTGCAAATATTAAAACATATTACATTATGAAAGAATTTTTTTTCTTGAAGAATAAAATTTTTGCTAGAGCTAAAATTTGATCCATAATGACCTACATCTGAATTAGTTTATGCACCACCTAACCAAAGATTAAGTAGTAACTTTGAGAGAAATTGAAATACATTTTACCGGTAATAAAATTAATTGAGTTAATAGTGCAAAGAAATGTTGACCCTAAAGTCATCCGTTTATAAAGCTAAAATTTATACATATATTGTTCAAATAATACTCTAAACTATATTTTTGACACAATTTCCTTTATCTTTAATTTTAGTGCAATAATTTACTCCATGAGTCTAATTAATATTTCATAATATCTTTTCATAAGACTATATTATTGTAGAACCTAATTTGCAAATAACAAACTTATAAATTAATATGCATTTAGAAAATAAAAAATAATCAAAAATCCATCTCGTTACCTGAGGTTGAAGTATTCAACCTCCTACTCAATTTCAATTTATGGGGTAAAATTTAAGCCTTCATATTTGCTACAAAAACAACAATTTCTATAAAATAGAGCGACCAAGAACATGACCTAAAATAGAGAAATGTAGAAAAATATCTACAAACTCTGATTTTTATGTTAATTGAGAAAATGATGTTGGGAGGTTTTCACATTAGAAAAAAATCACATTTTTTATATTAGAAACAATTTAAAAGAAAAAGACAAAGATGTAGTAGCTTTATCAATTTTGCACATTTTTATTTTCAGTTGTTGCAAAACCCACGTGTTAATTTAAGACAATTTTACCCTTTATCCAAAACTATTTTCAATATTTTTATTTAACAAAGTTGTTAAGATTATTTCACCAATATAAGGAGCATTTTTACTCTTAGCCAAGCAATGTGAGATATTTCAACAATTTTCTCAAAAATTGATCAATAAATAAGTACATGTATAAAACTTTAAAATATAAAGGTTAAAAATAACATAAAAATATGTTATAAACTCAAAGTTTAAAAATCACAAACTTATAACTTCAATTTATAACACCAAAAATAATTCTTTTGAAATAATAAACTCAAAATTTCCAACACGTTTGTGTATATGTTATTCCGATCTTGTATCAAATAAAAAAATGTATGTCAGTTTCTTATATCTATATTGCGAGTATATAAGCAGATGAGATATTAAAACATGCTCACGAGTTCATTAGTGACCTTTCATCGAGCTAGTTTATAAACTTATTCGCAAACCACAAATCGAGCTTTCATGTTTAATTCATTTATTTATATATATGAACTGAACAATTGAGCCGAGTCGAACCAAGCTTGCCTAACAGAACACGTTTTAGATGTGTACATTATTTTATGAACACACTAAATTAATGATAAATCTGTATTATTATGAGGCATTTATGGCTTATAAATATTTGAGAGGTGAAGAAGAAACAGAGCAAATCATCTTCTCATTGACATATAAACAGCATTATCAATCATCAAAATGGGTTTTAATCTAATTGGCATTACTGATCTCTGCAACCAAAAAGTTGTATCTGAAGCAAGAAGGTTGAAAGGCCAAGAAATTGCTAAAATCTCTGGAGAGAGTTGTTTCAACAGCATGATCAGATCGGTTTCCAAAGACTGAAAGGAGGCTCAGCCTTTCAACATTCTCGATTTAGGAGCCGTTGTTAAACTCATGGAGAAATGGAATCAATGCCTGCCAAGTGTCACACCATTTTACGCTGTAAAATGTAACTACGAGCCGGCTCTTTTGGCTGCTCTTGCTGCCCTCGGGGCCGGCTTTGACTGTGCCAGCATGGCGGAAATCGAGGCTATCCTCGCTCTCGGTGTTGCTCCCGAAAGGATCGTCTATGCCAACCCGATCAAACAGGTAATGTTGTTGTTGTTGTTGCTGCTGCTACTGTGGAAATTTTAAAACTTGTGTTCAACAGGTTTCGCAAATAGAGTATGCTGCGAAAGTTGGAGTTAACTTGACAACCTTTGACTCGAAAGAAGAAGTCGACAAGCTCAAAAAATTCCACCCGAAAGCCGAGTTGCTACTCCGAATCAAGGTTCCGAACGACACCACTTCGTGGCGCTCGTTCGGAAACAAGTTCGGGGCTCAACCCGAAGAAGTCCTCCCTCTACTCGAACACGCTAAAAAACTCGACATGAAAGTCGTCGGAGTATCGTTCCATGTGGGGTCCAAGGCATCGGAAGCCGACATTTACCGCAGAGCCATCGTTGCAGCAAAGCTCGCCTTCGAGGCCGCTGCTCAGCTCAACATGCCCGAAATGCACATCCTCAACATCGGGGGCGGGTTCAAGGCGAACCCGTTGTTCGGGGAGATTGCTGAAATGGTGAACCGGTCAATCCAGGAGCTTTTCGGGGGTCAAAAGCGGTTAAAAGTGATGGCGGAGCCCGGGAGATTTTTCGCCGAGACGGCGTTCACAATGGTGGCAAATGTGATAGGGAGAAGAGTGAGAGGAGAGCAGGTTCAGTACTGGATAGATGACGGGATTTACGGGTCGTTCAACACTTCTGCATTCGACCGTTCGTCGATGATGTTCAAGCCGTTGGAGCGAGAGTTAGGCGAGGATAATGAAGATTCGGTTATTAAATCCTCCACGATTTTTGGACCGACATGTGACTCCTTGGACATTGTGGTTAAGGAGTGTAAATTGCGCGAAATGAAAGTTGATAATTTGGTTGTGTTCTACAACATGGGGGCTTACACTTGTGCTGCTGGTACCAAATTCAATGGCTTTCAGAGGATTCAAATCCCGACTTACCTTGCGTATTCTGTGTAACTTTATCATAATTTTCTCGAGACCAAATTCTCGTTTTTTTAATGGCATGTATATTCTTAATCTCACACCATTTTATGCTGTTAAAACATAGAAAATCCGATAATCGAGCTGCAGATTTACACTCGAAAATAAATATACAAAATTGAGCATTCCTGCAAATAGCAGGCATGCTTTCTGTACATCGACCTCAAACCGATTAACCGAGCAAGCATCGAAAAGACAAACCTCCAGCTTTTTACAGCATGATCATAATAACTATACACAGGTTTCGATTTTGTGTTAACGAGACAATGACACTATTGTTTATTTCCTGCATTCATGCTACTCTTCAATGCCATCAAAACCTCTTTGGAAGCTAATTTTTTCGATGTTTTCTTATCGTCATTTTCAGAAGTGTAACTAAACACTTCACCGTTAGCTTCCACCTCCACTGTAACACAACTCTTGCCATTCTTTCGGGAAACAACCGATTTCTTCCTGTTAAAATGATGCTTCTGGCAAAACTCTACCAGCTCTCTCACCGGATGGAGCTTAATCGTGTCAGGAGTTACCAGAGGCTCCAAAAGGGGCCTTATGCTCTTGAACACAACGTCTTTATCATATCCCGAGTCAACAAAAACAGCACCAGCAAGAGATTCGATCACATCTCCTAGTACCTTTGGGAAAGATATCTCGGTGTCCCAACCGAAAGTTGAAGATGATGAAATTTTTTCCATATCGGTAGCTATAGAGGCGATGTCCTTTTGAAGCTTTTGTGAGGCATGAAGAATATGCTTATGCAACCACCTCTGAAGGGCACATAAAGCATAGCAGTCGTTATTTACAGATGCAGATCGGAGGTCAGTTAAAAGCCCCGGTGAAATTCCCGGATATTTATTGTACAAGTAGACAGTGATAAGGTAGTCTAATACCGAGTCCCCGAGAAACTCCAGCCTCTGCATAACAGTTAGTTGACAGAAATATTAGACAACTTCAGGGGGAAAATGAAGTATTTGGCCTGGATAAAACTTGTATAAGATTGAAACAAGATGCAAAAGAGTACTTTACCTAATAACATCTCGGGATTTCAGCGACCATGTAAGAACCGTGGGTCAATGCTTCTAATAACAAAGTCGGGTCCTTGAACGAGTAGTTCAGCAAAGACTCTATAAACTTGACATTGATAAGCTTCTCGGTTTCCACTTCGAATTTCCATTCATATGGTATATTTTGAAACTCCACCTCTATACCAATCCAGTTCAAGAATATTAAGCCAGCTATTTCACCTCCCGAGCTAACATAAGCCCCAATTAACGCCTCAACAGCATCAGCAACAGTTTTTTGCTTAAGCTTTCTTCTTCCGCTTACATACATTTTTCTTGAATCAGTCAGTATATCCTCATCTAGTGAGAAGCACACAGAACTGTCAAAAGGAATCGTCCAACTTTTCGGCTCAAAGTAGTCGTTGCGAATAAAGCCCTGCAATTTAACTGAATTTCAGTTTCCAATAATTCATCCAATAAAAATGAAATCTTTGAATAATTGTCAATGTCAAAGTTTAAGAAAAGATACTGGAAGCTTGCAGTCACATCCGAGTTTGCAGAGATTGGCATTACTAATAAGCTTCTCTTTCTTTATACTGAGAAGACCCTCGTGTAGATTCTGGAAGGATTTAAATAGCTGCTGACTAGTAGCATACTTAAGAAAAGAATCACCGAGAGTCTCTAAAGATTCCATATCGAATTTCTCTCGGCATTTCTTCGTTGTAATTGCTTCCAGAACCTACCATAACGAATCACACAAGCTTGAATTTACCGATGCATCTAAAACCGTCCAAAGAATTGCATCAGGGAAGCAAGCAAAGCAGGTGAAGTAAGAACTAAGAAGAATACCTTCATAGTTGGAATATCAACATTTTGTAAGAAACGACCGGTTTGTGTCTTCTTCAAGTTGATAGCAATAAGCACAGACTCGAGTCTATTCATGATTGAAGGAATAAATGAGAAAGAATAGAAGGTATTAAGAGATATCGGTGACATGATGACACGACAAAGTTCAGGAGGCAATTCCACATATGCATTTTCTGAATCTGCATTTACATTAAAGTTAAAAAATTAGCTTATAGAGTTCTAATACAAGTATATATAAACATATATTATACACATTTTGATTTGCTTCATAAGACAAGTACAGAATCGATACCTTTCTCCCTCTGTTTTCTGCCTTTTGAAAGGTGATTTTGCAGAGGAAACACATGTCTTCCCCGACGAAGTGATTCTTGTTCAAATTGTAGTTTAATGCCATGTCTGCGAATCAATAATAATAAGGGTCAAACATAATATAAAAAAGGAACAAAACGGAGGATCGAAAAATACATACTGATCTCTATAGCAGTCCTTGTACGTTTTGATATTTCCATTCTTCTTTTCCAGAAGAGAGTTCCCATCCAAATAATCATATATTCCCGCAATGCAATAGAATCTTCCGGTGTGTGGAGTGCACACTAAAGAATTTTGAAGCATACATTTGCAAACTGGACCGCTTTCGATTTGAAAAATATGTACATCATCACGTGGACACATCATATGATCAACTTTTCCCACATTTTCATAAGAGAACATGACCGATGTCACGAAATTCCAATCAATAGAGTGTCCCTGATAGAACAAGTGTATGGAAGTAGAAAATATTCTCTCTCGGGAGATTCATTCGGCTCTAAATTATATAACATTTCTTCGAAATTATCCATGTTATTATCCCTCAGAACCTTGAAAACACTGATGGCAAACTTCCTATATAAATACACCTGCAACAATAGCCGAAAAAGGATTTAACTTTGTTCCCTGAATTATAATTAAATGTATGCAATCAAGAGTACGAAAGGTATGCCACTTACCATCTCTTTTTTGGAGGTTAATCTTCCCGATACGTTTCAATTTCACTGTCAACAACCCCCCTTCAACTTCCATGTCGAAATTCAGGATCAAAATTTCAGAATCCAACTTATTGCTTGTGACAAGAACAAAATTATGAGCAACAATATCGTACTCGAAATTCTGATGCAATTCTATTAAGTAGCAATGGTAGCCAACCCCCGACTTCTCGAGATTCTGATTGACCAACTCGGGTGGCAAGAACATAGGCTGTTCCTCATCATAAGGTACATCTTCTGCAAAATGATTATTCAAATAATCTAGACTTAATTGAAAGTGGACAATAACAAAAACGAGAAAAATGACAAATGTAACACTTACCAATTTTTTCAGCAATCGCTTTTTCAATGACGGTATCGGGAACCAAATTATCGGTCAGAGCACCAATTTGATGGAGTCTCTTGCACGCTTCGAGGCACGCCTTTTCCTTTGTTTAACCGGACCTTCAATGGAAATAGTTTCTATAGGGCAGCTCTTGGGGAGAATCAAAGTGCATATTCCCTTTTCCTTGTCCAAAAGACACCTAGGAGACGGCTTGAAGTACCTAAAGGAACAAAAAAATAGACTCAACGAGCTTTAGAATAGATCGATGAGGAGCGAATGAACATGAACATACAAAGAAGTTATGGCTAACCCGTCAGAAGGTAGACGTGAGCAATAGAAGTGCAACAAGCTAACACTAGATGCAAGAGTTGCCATGGACTTGGTACTTTCAACCCGATAACACTCGTCTTCACCCATTTCACAATCAAGAGGCGAACAAGTAACCGAAGCATGGCGTAGAGACTCCTTTCTCATAATTTCTCCACTTGCAATAAAGTTCTCTAGTTTAGTATAGGTTGAGCGATCCCCACTGTACATGAAGAAAAATAAGATGGATTGGATGTAGATCGCAAGATAAGTTATAAGTTGATGAAATTTGGTGATTTCATAGAACTTACTTTCTGACCATCAACAAGTAGTCTGAATTCTCCATCCTAGCTAGGCCTTTGGATTGTATGAAACTGCTTACGGTTGTAGAGGGGTCAAATCCGATGACCAAATTGCAACGCTGCACATCCAAACCTTCTTCTAAAATGGCGGTTGCAATGATTATATTCACCTGAAAATGCGTCAAATCAATCCACAATTGTTCCCTTAGAACTCGAATACCAGATTATGGGAAAGTTATATAATATATACACCTTTCCATCTCGAAATTGTTGCACGATTTCATTTTGTGTTTTTCGAGTTCGCTTGTTTCCCGCTATATAGCTCGTTTTCCAGCCACTGTATCGTGGAAGTATTTCATTCAGAAGAGCCTCGAGAACTACTGCTGTGATTATCCTTTCAACAAATACTATACATCTGATCTCCCTTAGATCACTGTGTTCATCAAATTAAGGAAACAAATCAACTGAAATTCAGGATTTCCATATTTCACCATTACTCCTATATACATTAACTAAAATTTATTATATCAAAAAAAGTTCGATACCGGTACGTAAGAAGTGAATGAAAAAGGCAGAACACTTTTTCGGTCAATAGACCGGCTGCTTCTTCAACTGCAGGATTATCACCAATGGACCAATTTGGACCTAAATCTTTGACGGCTGACAACAAACAAAGAAACACGTAAGAGAGGTTACATATTTTGGTTTCGTTTTTATATTTCCAGTTCAGAAAGAAATACCAGTTCCAATGTAGTCAGAAAACGTGGTTGAGGCCGAAGTACAAAATTCTTTAACGATGTCCTGACCACTGCTGCCCAAGTGTTTCAGTGAAAGTAAATCATTTTCAGGACGGCATAAGATTTCTGCAGCCTGTTAATCAATTTGCATTTAACAACATTAGAAAGAGTTCCAATTATGCAATGTAATACTATACAGAAATTGAATAAATACCTTAAAAGCCAACCAAACACCAAACTTTTCCAAACAAAACAGAAAATTTTGGTACAGGTTTTTAAGATTCTTGATGGTGAGTTTCACCTTTTTCTTTATGAGATCCAATTCCTTCAGTCGTCTTTCACACTAGAATGTATGATCGGTTTATAGTCAGTAACTGTGAAATTAAGTTGTGACGTATATTTAACAAGCAAAAGAATGGCAAACCTCTTGTCTTGATGCTTGCAATTGATCAGCCAATTTGGCAGAAATTTCGAGAGGGATTACGTCTTTGTTGTAAAATTTAAATTTCGGTGTGGAAAAGGGAATGAACTCTGCAAGCACAGATTCACTCTTGCAAGTGTACACCTTCAACACGAAAAGCAAGGCAGCCCAAATGTATTACTTAAAGTTTCATTAAGGTAAAAGTAACAGCATAAGCAACATCAGGATGTCAGTATACCTTTGAATGCATCAGATCCTCAAGAGCACGGATCTTTTTTCCATAGAAAAGCTCTGATTTTGAACCTTTATGATAAAGAAAAAAGGAAGTCACATTAATGTTAGCAAAAAACAATGTACAAAACCAGTAAGATTTGGCCAATCATGCGTACCCTTTGTATTGATAGGAGATGCGGTCATTCCGATTATTCTAGGAAGATCAAAACTTCCTGATTTCAGACGAGGAAAATAGTACTCCTGAAATACAGTGAAATTTGTGAAACCAATCAGACAAACAAAATGGTAAGGCGAAAAAACGAAAGACTAGCAAGCATTTTGCCAAATGAAAAGAGACTGACTTTCATAATACGGGCATAGGCAGATTCACCCGTCGCATGATGGCACTTATCAAAAACAAGAACTTTTATCATTCCAAGCTCGACAAAGATATGCCTCAAGCCATCCAGAAATATTTGTGGTGTCATCACATGAACCTGTCGATGCATCAAACTACAATCTTTATTGTTTTCAATTCAAAAACCGATGCTAATCATGTGACTTAAATTCTAATGTTCAATAAAGTTAGCAATACCGACCTCATGAGTCGAAATGTTTTGCTTCCAAATATTAGCATCCCAGAAGTCCAATCCTTGTCTCCCCAATACATCCCGACATTCAAGTCGGTGTGCATTTTCACGGCATCGGCTTGCTATTAGTTGTTTGACACACAAATGAATTCAAAGCTTAAATGTGGATACAATTCATATCATAAATAGTCAACGGGTGGAATTCATCATACTTGTTCGACCAACACAACTTTGGGAACCAAGAAAACAGCAATGTAAGGGGAAGGCTTGCGGAGCATGTAGGCATAACTTTGCAGCAGCATGATGGAGATCAAAGTCTTGCCAGACCCGGTCTCTAAGTACACTATGGTGTTCTCGTTTTTCGCCTTCTCAAATGCTTCGAGCTGATAGCTGCAATAACAAACACACAAGAAAAAAGGAACCAACTTTATCTCATCTAACATAAAAGAGAAATCACCTCGAGTAATTGACTTCATTCACTCCTAATAGTAAAGTTTGAATCTTTTTGGCATTTGAGAGCAACCCAGCAATGGAGAAAGTGAAAAAGCAAGGAACTTTACCTCCTTGCAAATGGGAGAGTGGCAATTCCAGCTTCTGGCTTCCCATCTGAATCCATGATTCCCCTAAACAAACACATCATTCGTAATAAAGTCCAAATGGGTTGTCATTAATTTCCATGAACTAGAAAAAAAAAAAAGATTAAAGAGAATTTGAATAATCAAGAGCGCCAAAATGATGATCACCATCACACAATGTGATGGACGATGATGATATTCGTTTGGAGACGATCACAGTTGGAAAGAAGAAAAAAGTGACTCTTACAAGAGCCTCACACCGATCACATTGACCACCTGCTAAATACTAAGTTTTGGTTTGGGAGTTTAATTTTCTTTAATTAATGCTTCACCGAAGCATTGGTCCTTTGTGATTTCGTTTCCCTTTCCATATGTTGTCTTTTCTTTTTCTTTTTTAATGAAATTCGAGCCCGGGAACTTTATCTAAAAAAATCATGATCACCATCACACAAGTTTCAACAACGGATTAAACACTGAAAAGACAGTAAATTCAAACTAAAAAACTCCAAACAAAACCAAAAAAGCTTCAAGGCAACCAATTCAATGATGAAGAAAAAGAGAAAATCAATGTACAGTAAAACTTACCTCTCTTCAGAAATACAGAACCAATGCAGAGAAGTAGAAGATTGATTAAAGGGACGAAATTCAAAATAGCCAAACAAACACAGAGAAGATTAGCTGGCCTTCTCTTCTACACTGAACAAATAGAGGCGTGGAGCCCAAAAATTTCAAAAGTAAAATGTGGAAAAGAGGGCAAGCTTACTGAAGAAGTAGAATAGCAAAAATGGAAAAGGAATAAATTTGACAAAATGTTTAAATTAAAGGAATAAATTTGCTTAGGAGTTAAGAGGTAAGACTATAGAAGAAAATATTTAAATTAAATGATTCCTTGGAAGAATCTGACAAAATGTTGTACTTTGAAAACCTCAGGTAACACTGCAAGTTGGGCCTAAACGACCTTCAATTAGCTGACAGAATCATACTGCCAGGATCTTTTGGATGACGAGTACCACAAATATTAAAGCGCAATCAACATAGGTAATGCGTATAATTTCAATATATACGTGTATTAAAAACTTTCTTTTAAGAAAGTAGTTATTGTTACAACACAATAGATTCAAATTGCATAGCGTAGACTTTCTAAAACATATTATATCTCAAAAAAAACTAATTTGGTTGCTGTTGTCCAAAATTCGGTGCAGCTTTTGTATGTTGCGATCCTCGAAAACTTTGAGATGTTAATTACAATTTCCTACATATGTCAATTTTAAAGAGTGGAATTTGCTACTTATATATCTTGAAAAAAAAGTGTGATTGTATTTTAAACTTGAAATTGCAAGTTTATAGTTGTTAACTCATGTTTCCATGTTCGCCACCTAAGTGTGAATTGGGTGACGTCAACTGATATCTTTTAGACGACTACTTTTCCTTCGAGTATTCGTTTAATAAACTTCTTTTGCTCGCGTTTATTTTCGATCTTACCAGTTAGTTGTACATTATTTCTATATAAGTTTGTATGTAGCACTTTGGATTTGATGTAATTTGTCTTGCAGTAAAAAAAAATCTTTTCTTGGTAAAAATGAAAGAAACTGTAGGCCAATTTGATAAAATGTGTAATTTGATAATGTGTCGACACTTAGTATTCTAAACATACTCGGTACATTAATTCCTCACGAAGTTGGCAACAACTTGTATTGAAAGTTGTTTATTTACCTTTTCTTCCCTGACCTGAAAAAGAATAAAGTTTGGAAACAAGAGCCAGATTATGTGGGTCAATGGAAA
>CAOJBJ010236067.1:0-12377 GCA_948291685.1 Euphorbia celastroides
ACTTAAATCTTCAAAAAACACAAAAATGAATAAAATCATTCAATAACTAAATGAGGGATGGTTGGTAGTTTTATTTCATTAGTTGTTGCATATCATTAATGCATGTGTGTAGAATGTCATGAAATCGTTTTATCCAAAAGCTTAAGCTGATAGGTTAGGTCCAATCTTAGTATTTATATTATTCCTGACACTCCCCCACACGCGAAAGCCCCTTGGACTTGAAGCGGGTACAACACAGACCCACTCTACCATGTGTTGAAACTCAACTCAACAAATGGAGCTGTCAGGATTCGAACCCTCGACCTTTAGGTCAACGAGGCTCTGATACCATGTCATGAAACCGTTTTACCCAAAAACTTAAGCTGATAGGTTAGGTCCAATCTTAGTATTTATATTATTCCTGATATAGAAGTTAGACTTTCATAAAAGGTTGTCTTCTATATATATAGTACAAATAGACACCGAGTCAAACAATGTTAGACTTCAGAATTAATTTTAGATTTCGTTGTAATTTTGAGATTCATGTAATGTTTCTATGTTTTTTTTTTTTTTACTGAGACTTGTAAATAAGTATTAGGCTGAAATCACAAATTGAATTGAAATATGGAATAAAAGTTAGTTACAAATGTTGTTATTTCTCACCCTTCTTGTTTCTACAGTTACAGGGACTCAAACTTAAAATTTTGTTTAGTTTAGTGATACCAAAACTGTAATTTTGTGTAAAAGAAATAATAATTAGTTAATGAAAAAGAAATGGAATAAGATGAAAATTAGAAAGTAGGTAGTCGGCACAAATGAAGTCAATTTGAGTGGTAGAACATGATGCGATTTGATCAACAATTTGCTTAACTAGAAAGTTGATGTGTTGGGACCCTACTTCGTTACATTTACATGTACAAACCACTTTCAATTATGCTTTTGTCGGCTGTGTATCTGCTGATTTTAAGTTAGGTCACCCATAAAACATGATAATCCTATTCTAGTTACTTTTATCTTAACTTTTAATTTAAAATAACAACAACATCAACGCCCTACATTACTCCTTAATGAATCACCACTCTTTATAATAGTATCAATAATTATGAAATTATTTTTTTATGTCTTCTTGTGATGCCCAATAATTCAATCTTTTAACGTGTAAATTTTATCTCCGACATTAGTGGTGAGAAATGGAATTACATCATGTGCATTTTTACTCCGAAGAATACAAGCGAAAATAATTAAGACTTAAGGATGTAAAATAAAAAATATTAATACTATAAGCCTTTACCATCATCTACCCCTCCCCTCTATAAGAGTATTTGTTTGTTAAAAAAGAGAAAGGAATAAAGTTTTAGTTTGGTGGTTAAGGTGAAATTTGTTAATTTTAGAAATTCTAGGCTCAAATCATATTGTCGGTGGGTTGGAAATTTTCCTTTCAATTTAATGTAAAATTCATATGAGTCAAAATTTAAAAAAAAAAGTAAAAAATTTTTTTTTCCTCACACTCTTTGTTTTCCCATCTTTTTTTTTTTAAAATTTATTTTGGTGCATTTTAAGAGAATAACTTGTATATGTTAGCTTTCATTGTCCACTACATGATTGATTATGTTCTTTAATCACTGATGCACTGTGACTCAATCTTAATTTACAACTAAATGATTTATTGTTCATCTACTACTTTCTTATCTTTCATATTAGAAGCCCCAATCTTTTTCCATTTAGCAATATTGTTTCGTATTTGTAATATTGATGATATTATTGAAAAAACCAGTATTTTTTATAGTAAATCTTCAAAATCGTTAGTTGATGGTTAAATGATATTGTTGCAGAGTTTATCCTTTTTTCCCATGATAAGTCTTGTCAATAATATATTTATCTTACTGTTAAACCAATTTAGTTTTTTTTATATTATTTTTTGTCCATAACTAGTGTTTTAACTCGAGTGATTGTTTTTAAACTTTTAGAATTGCTGATTTTTTTCAGTTTATTGATTATTTTGCATATTATTAACTAATGCAGCTACTTCTTCGCAAAGTAGAAGAACTTAGCTCCAAGCTTCTCCACCTCTAATTAAAGTTGTAAATGCTATTAATATGATAATAGATTATACTCGTAAAAAAAGAAAAATAGATATTTAAGAATGAAAAATGGATAAATTTTCATATCATATATTCTTGTGTATATTATAAAAATTAATATAAAATTTGATAGATTTTCAAAAGCAAATGTAAATAAAATTTTACTTGAAACAATGACGTGTAATAGTACCTTAGTATATGACAAGTGACAACAACCGAATATAAAAAGGAAAAAAATGAACTATTTATATATGTGAAGACTAGTTAAGATATAATAATGATATGTTGGCCATTTAATAATTGGATGGTATTTTTAGTTTTAACTTACAACAATAAAAGAAATTGACAAGTACAAATACCAAATATCGGAAACTAATTCAAATTTTGTACCTCTCATGTGTTCCATTACAAGTCCGGTCCAAATATAAGAGCAATAATGATGGTAGTTAACGGAAACACTAATGACGAAATTATAAATTAGTTGTGGGCATAGTTTTTTTCTTTTTGAAGAAGCATAATTTTGCATGAGACTTAGTTTGATTTTTTATATTCTTATTTAAATTAATGGAGACATGTCTTGATTAAAGATCAATTAGTAATTGTAATTATGTTTAACATTCCTTTGAGTTTTGAGCACTCTACGAAAGAATTTTACCACGCCTAATTCGGTTAATAGAATTTGTTACAACGATATGCTCCTATTAACTAGATTTTAATTTCAGTTCTCAATTTTCAAAAAAAAAAAAAGCTACGTAACAAAAACGAATTACTCCCGTCCAAAAAACTCTAATAAGGCAGTAATGCGAAGTAAATAAATGGGAGGTTGCATTGCATTTGTGTAAGTGGGTAAGCCGTGACGTGAGCAATAAAAGGATGGAACAAGAAAGAACAAGCAATACCAACTCTTCATAATTATTAATTACTTTACAGACCAAAAAAACAGCAACAAATAATTGGATTGCTTCTTTTTTTCAAGTTTTGTTTTGTTGGAATGTGGTAGAAGTTCCACCAATATTAATAATATACCTACTATTAAAATAGTGGTCCTTTTCATTTTTTATAATTTATTTCTTACAAAAATTTAAATTATTGTTATTTTTATATATTATCCAAGTAATTGACTAAACTGGAGACACTAATAAAGTGATGTTTACTTTATCTAAAAATAAAATAAGAATAGTTTGAATCATATAAATTTTATTGTGATTCTTATGCCTTTTCTTTTCAATTTATCATCGGCAGAACAAAACTGAACTGAACTGAAACTTATTGAATAAGAACTGAACTGAAACTTATTGAATAAATACTAAATTGGACTAAAAATTATTGAATAAGTACTGAACTGAACTGAAACTTGTTGAATAAGTATTAAACTGATAAGTACTGAACTGAACTGAAACTTATTGAATAAATACAGAACTGAACTGAATGGAGTGAAAAATAAGTTGAAAATAACAGAACCTTAAACGAATACCTAAGTCAACAGCTCACTTCAACAATATATAACCTTAAATTTTTAATTATTCAAATACCTACTTTTCCAGAAACAATATTCCAAACACTCTCTCTTTGACTCTCCATCTCCTTCTTTAACTCCTAATTTCTTTCTCTCAGTTTCGCCTTCATCCTCTTTCTTAGCGTCGACCACCATTACTACCCGGCAAACCACCACTCTCCTCCACCGATCACGGATCTGTCACCGGCCTCAAACTCAGATCCCTTCTATTTCTTCGTCTTTTTGTTCAAATATGTAAATGAACTTTCAATTTATTGATTCGTTCAATTTATTTCTATTTTGGTTGATTGCTTCTTGTTCAGATAAGCTAAACCTCTGTTGTTGTTTTTTCGGATGAAACCTCTGTTGTTGAAATCTCGCTGCCGTTAAGACCGGTAAGTTGCAAGTCGAGATGAGCAAGCTTCAACTCTCAGTGGGTATGTGAAAGAGAAATTTTGGGGGTTTGCTTATATGGATAATGGTTTTGTGTTTTTTTGTTGTTTTGGTTAAATTGTTTCTTTGTGATAATTGATTGATTTTTTGTTTCAGTGTTATTGTTCCGTATATTTGTTGTTACAATGACATGTTCATATTCTACCTACGTTGACATTTTCGATTTCTCGGACCTATAATATATGTTATATTGATGTTATATATGTTATATCGATGTTTTATATGTTATGACATATATAATAGGGTGTTATAATATATATAACATAAGTTATACGAGTTTCGTTGTGTAACAAGAAAATTTCAATTTTTTTTATCAAAAATATATCAATATGGATTTAGTTTTAAAGATAAAAATAACATGAACAAATTATTCATGTAGCCAGTTCTTCCTAACTACGCTTAGATCTAAAAATTATTCTCTCTCAGTAAATGGGTGCTCGCGATGTCTTATGTTAGAGGAACAACGAGTGAATCTGCTCTTTTTCCACGATGTCGTTAGGCGAATGAGGTCCCCCGTCTTACCCTTTATGGAAGTTCTTCCATAACCCCCCTCCACCGTCAATTGAGTGCCCTAGTCTACCACAAATTGGAGACACAAATTTTAAGGAATTGAATCTGAAAAATCAACCGTTTAAGATATATGACGGTTTTAAATTTTGAAATTCATGCTAATTAAGAGAGAAAATGTGTTGTAAGAGGAGAGAGGCTATCACTTGGACTGGATAGAGGAGAAGGCAAAAAGCGGGTATTTGGATAATTAAAAAGTTAAAATCAAGTAAACTAATAATTGTTTGATTGGACTTTGAAAAAGTATAATAAAAATAACTTTTCTAAGCACATGTCTTAAATGTATTTTATAAAAACAAATATCTTTCATAGAGTTTTAATGTGAAACTTACAATTTCATCTTTTTAAGGATGATCCTTTTAATATTTTGGGTTAATTACTTGATTGAGAAAAAATTTCAAAAACATCTAATCTTGTATTTAATTGTATAAACTAGTAATAGGACTATTCTAAGGCAAAAGAATATCCCTGCACAATATTTTTCTTCTTTTTCATGATGTTTTCTTAAGATCAATATTTTGACCAAAGAATTTGAATTATTCAATGTATAGAAAAGTTTTCAAGTCGACATGATAGAAGCAAAAGAATTCGATATTGTAATGTTCTTTCATTTATTTCATACCATATCGTAAGACGAGATCCTCTGACAAAATGAATGAGTTTGCCTAACAGCTAAGGTCCAAACTAAGAAATTTACATTTATATGTCATGAAAATTTAAGGTGTAGGCTAAGTTAGCTTAACTTTAAACAAAATAATATTGGTTGAATTACCGAGATATTTAGAATTTTAGAATATAAAATCCTCTAGTAATTGTGTAACACTACTATTTATGGTACAATATTGCTTAACAATCAATTTATAAATTTACAGATTTGAATAAGAATTAGAGAACATTGAACAAAAATATAGTTAGATAGAGATGGTTGAAGAAGAGATATTTGCATCATCGCATACGTTGTTAGGATATTTGAAGAAAATAATTGGTTGTATTTTTCACTCTTACATGATATAAAAAAATTTATAATGAAAATAAGTAAAATAGAAAAAGTGGAAAAAGTAATTTTATTAATTTTATAAACAGGATTATCCGGACCTTATGTTGGCTTTATACCAGAAGCCATTATTCGATATTTTTTTGCGTCAAATAAGTAGATAGACGTTGACTTTTACAAAGTTGAGATTAAATATTAATTAACCTTTTCTAAAGTGGAGATGAAAGTGTTGTTAGATGGCTTATTAAGAAAAAAACATGCATGCATGGAACAAAAAGAATATCATACATCTAATATAATTAATTAAATGTGTATTAGAATTTTTTGACCATTAATATACATTCATTTGGGACACATACAAGATTTGTAAAATCTTACCCAATTTTCTATTTTATGTAATCAGATTTATAATTCAACTTAAAATACATTTTCAAACTAGGAAATTACATAATTTTGCTAATAATTTTTAAGCCATAACTGAATATATGTCTCAAGTTTATAAAGTCGCTGAAATTACAGAATTCTAATCAGCAGTGTTCAAAATATAGTGACAAAAAGATGCAATTTTTCTGTCAACTTCAACCAATAAATGAAAAATTTGGTAAAACCTTCCTCTAGAATTCATCTATTTATTAAAATTCCATAGAAGTTTTATCGTTTAATCAAAACGTTTTATATTTCAGGAAGTTAAACTCTGGTAATTTGTCAATTGTATTTTTATCACGTTCTACTTCAGTAGTCCCTGAGTTTTAGAAGGCAACAGTGAATTTGTTGATGAATAAAGACAAATCTTGACGGAATTAGGAGTTGATCATTAACTATTTGTTCGAGGATGCAGTTGTGCAAGGCAAATTAGTACATAATTTAAAGTTGAAAGGGACGAATTAATACATAATTTAAAGTTGAAGGGAGTGAACTCGTACATTTTTAGAAGTTTAGGAAGTCAGAGATACTTTTGAAAATTCATGGGGGCGAAAAGTTTCTGAAGACAATATTAGGGAATTATAGATATATTAGGGTTTATTTTTTTCATTGCTTTCTTTTAATTTTAAATTTTTACTTATTTATGAATTATATACAATACTTAAAAAATTAACTATGGTATATAATACTCAAGTACGCTTACAGAAATAACAGAACAACCCAAATTGTTTATTTTGGTTCGTTACTTCTTTACTTCTTTATCAATTTTCACCCCTTAAATTAACTTTTAGAGTTACATGCATGTATGTTTTTAATATCGGTCAAGTTGCTTTGCTTCGATTTGTATTTTTGTAAATATTGGATGTTGTATTCAATTTACTGAGTATAATTTACCAATAAATTAACACTCCTACTTCTCTCGCGATGTAGTATTTTGTTAATCAAGTGTCACATGTCAAGGGCTTGTTCTTTTGGACTGAACTTAACTTAACTGAACTGAACTGAACTGAACTTAATGGAACTTAACTGAACTGAAACTTAATGGTGGCAGAATGAAACTTAATGACAGAAACTTAATGCAAACTTAATGAAACTTATTGCAACTTAATGAAATTCAATATTGGACTCAAATGACTCGAAATTTCATAAGTTTTATTCTTATTAAAAGTTAATTAAAATTGAATCAATTGAATGCAACTTACATAAAACTTAGTAGAAACTTAATGAATCTGATTTGAAATGTTCAAAACTGAAATTTAATGAGTCTGAACTGAACTGAACTTAATAAAACTTAAATAAACTGAACTGAATGAAAATTAAGTTAAAAATAACATGACTTAAATTTTTCTTTTTAAATAAAAAAGGAGACAGTAGAGTATAAAATTCCCATCGGGCAATGATATCTTTAATAAAATAATTCCATCATGAAATTGAAGGATTTAGTCCCAAATAATGACATAGAAAAATTTTACCATTATAAAAGAATCTTGCGTAATCTAAATTGTTCGTTGCTTTTAGTATAATTAAATAATAGAAAAAGATAATTTTAAACACCGACTAAGCAATCAAACGAAAGAATGTAAAGGATAAGCATGCCCTACTTACACTCTTCGGTAGAATTGAAAATGGGAGACCCATAATCTTGCCATGTCAACCCCACTAAATAAAATGATATTTTTTTTTAATTGAAAAAGACCCACTTTTAATAATTAGGGCACTTATGCATGCATTGTGGAATTTTGGAGGAGCAGTTGAAATATTGGCTGGTGTTGTGTGGCACAATGTTAAGGCAATAGGGACCCCTTTTTTTCGTATACATTAACTTTAAAATGAAGAATAAATTACAGAGCAAAAATGTTGTTGCTTATCCAACAACGTGTTACTCTGTTCCCACATCCTCTACACATAGGCTTGACGTTGGTTTGGAATTATTTTGCAATTCTGATGTTTTGAAAAGTTTTATTTTCAAACTTTCTTTACAATAAGAAATTTTTGTTTTGAAAAAACATTATACATATTTCTAATTCTACAGACGCTGAATTTTTTTTTTTTTTTTTTTTTTCAAAGAAATTTTTCAGGACAATAACCTCGAAAAGCAATTTCAAGCAGATCTTAAATATGAGTTCTATAACACATTTCTTGGAGTGCAACTAAAATTGTTATTTATTAAACATTTATTGACATTTGACTTTAGTAATTTTGGCTACTTCCCAAAATTGGAACTTAAATCGGATCAAGTCGAGTGAATGGCTATCCGTTGAAATACTCTAAACACAATAATTGACAAAGCTCTGATGAAGCCCAAGTGAAAGGTTAATGTCAACAAGGAAGAAGCGTGACCAAGCCAATGACGATTTTACTTTAAGCAACCTTTAGTCAGGTGGTACATCCTTCAGTTTGGATGAATATGATCAAAAATCGAATCGTAGATCATGCAAAAATCGTACTTTTTATGATTTTACTTTAAGCAAACTCTGATTTTCTACGATTTGATTTTCCAATGTACAACTCCGTCACCGGTGGTTATCAGCAATTTTTTTGTTCTTTTCACCGATATGCTTTTCCTCTCTATTTCTGAGATTTTTCTCTCTTTTTTTACTGTTTCTCTAACCGTTTCTCTCTAATCATCGATGGAGACTATTGCTTTCTCTCTCTAGATTAAGTGGAACAAATCCTCTCAATTCCAGAAATACCTTAACCTAAAGTTCTGATACCATATTAAACTCGAGAGGATTTGAAAAATATTTCAATCAATATATTTCCACTTAATGAAAAAGATTACAACATAATACTTATTTATAGGCCTAAATGGAAATGTAAGATTACATTTTTATCCCTAAACTATAAACTTTAACACTTTTTTATATAAAAATTGATCAAACTATATATTTTTAAAATATTTTATTATATTGCAATTTTTATATATTAATAAATAAAAAAAAAAGCATATTATCGATTTTTAAAAGGTGCTTTACTGTCAACCCGCGATCACACGTACACTTGCCAAAAATTGAAGGTTTATACTGATACATGGAATAGATAGGGGAAGATATATGCTCTCTATTAAATATTCTCTTATCATGTTATTTACTGTTTTGACTTGGCATATTGTCTAAATGCAAAATATGAGAATTAAGCATATATTTGAACATTATTGACCAAAAAGATGGCTGAAATACATCCATTAATTATTTATAACAATGTTCCTTTGTATGACTTGGGCTAATTTATGGAAATTATCCGTTGAATTGTCTCTTAATGGGTATGCATATTGGTGCAATGCCTCATGCAAATGCATTTTGAAATATCACGATACGGGGAGGATAAGCTGACAATGGATGAGAAGAGAAGGAAAATCACACAAAACCCAACATGTGGACTGAAATACATAAATGGAAAAGAATAAAAAAAGGTGATTGAGAAAAGGATGAGAAGACAATGGAGGGGAAGATGACGAGCAGGAATCGTTCAAAAACAGATATGTGGATGAAAACTAATAAACACAAAAGAAGACAATTAAGTAGAGGTGGAGAAGAGGAAGATGACTGAAAATGAACCGTGCAAATAGAAGTTGAAATAACTTACAAAAGGGAACTTTGATTTAAAAAACAAAAAAGGCTTCAACATTTTCAGTTTCGTATTGAAAAAGCGAGTACAACTGCAACTGCTGGATTAAGCAGCCAATATGCAGGAGTTGTGATTATAAGCTCAGTAAAAACAGGCAAATTCATCAAGTTCACCCCATATACGAACATATTATCAAAACACTCCTAAGCCACAAATATATTCAAATGCCACCCCCAACTTACAAAATTTGGCCAAAAGTGCTCACTGCCCCGTATTATCTCTTGATTTCAAAAACAAAAATCAGAAAAATAAAATCTATAAGAAGTCAAACCAATTAGTAGCTAGCGCATGGTATTGAGAGGGTAAATTGGTGCACTTTTACTAAGTTGAAGAGACAAAGTTGAACCTTTTTACGTTAAGAGTGGCATCTGCAAATATGTGCTAGTCAAGGAGGGTTTTGATGCATTAGGTTAAAATAATATTAGGTTAAAATGATATTCTACCTCTCATCACTTAACCGTTCCTAATAGTCATGTTCTTTCGGACTGAACATAATTGAACTAAATCCAAAGTAAATTTATGAAAACACAGAACGGGACTAAAGTAAATAGAATTTGAAAAAAAAAAATAAGGACTTATTCACTTAACGAACACTATCTTTTTACCTCTGTTTTGTTCCTTTTTTTCAATACCTGGTAGAACAATTAAATTATAGCCATCACTAATGGATCTTACTATTGCAAGTCAAACATTGTTTCGAGAGGCTGCGGAGCTATCAATAAATAAAGAACGAACCATATAGCAATAGACAATATGAAGTCTGATAATCAAGATATTCACATTTCAAACATCTGTCGGTTTTATTCAGCATCATTTGGAACATTTTGTAAATGAAAAATTCAACCACAAGCTGAACTTGCTGGTGCTATGTGGCAATATCCACACAGCATGAAAAGAACAGAAGTCATCTTTTGCCAGCATAATAAGAGAAATGAGAATGGAAAATACACATATCTTTGATGCATATTAACCAAGTGCTGATCTCTCAAAGAGCCCATCTGGACCTGCACAACCGAGGGACTTCACTCAATATCCCATTTTACTTAACAATCAACACGCATAAATGAACCCAACATTAAAATATCTTCATTCATATTGAATGTTCCAAGCACAATCTGAAATACAATATATGCATTCAACCAACAACAACCTTAGATTAGCTATTATAATTATACTATAATGTCGAATGCAAGATAAACTTGCTAGTTGTAGTACCACTTTCAATATGTTTTTTACCACGTAAAACATCGTGTATCAGATGGAGAAGCCAAAACTTCTAATGCAGAGAAGACCGAACTACTCACACCATGAGCAAGCTGAACTCAATTTTGCCTAGTTGACCAGAAACTGTTTTAGTACTTAAGAAGCGATATCTATAAGTTCAGTATAGCCAACAGTTTTGCTAAATGCCTCGATACATATGCAGATCACTCGTTTTGGGCAATGTTACAAATCTGTTTTAGGCATTGTTTCATTTAGAATGTTAATCTTGCCTCAAAACGATACAGTTTCAACATTTCGCACCGTTCTGCAGAAGGAAAGTCTAAGAAACCCCTACAAGGCGTATTGAGGCAGCTTCACAATAAAGAAAAGTTGAAAACTTGTTTCTTACAAGCTCGGAAATCGTTTCCATTAACTTTCTTCAACCAGAAGACTTAATCCCGTCCAAAAATCAAACTTTCTTATACAAACAATGTCAAAACCCTTTTGTTGGGACTGCCCGCGTGGCACCCTTAGCTTCATATTAGTAAGATATTGTAATAAGCCTAAATTTGCTTTTGGCAGCTCGGAAATTGTTTCCATGAATTTTCTTAAACCAGAAGACCTAATCCCATCCAAAATCAAACTTTCTTATACAAACAAATGTCAAACCCTTTCGTTGGGACTGCCCATGTGGGTGTGGCACCTCAGCTTCATATTAGTAAGATATTGTCATAAGCCCTCATAAATTTGTTTTTGGGCTCCTTCCCTGAAGCCCTCATACTAATAGAGTTATATGGACGCCTTATATATCGCTTTAAGTTCTCCAAATTTTCAAATTTGGGACTAGAGCTTAATCCCAACGCCTTGAATTCTATTTATTAAGCATTACTATTATAATAAAACTTATCTCTTCTTCGTATCTTTATATTGAACACGCTTACAAAACCATTATTTACAAAATAAAATATATCATATCAATATCATTAAACTTCATGCATCCTTTCTATCTTCAACAAGCCACAAGTACACATATTAAACTTCATGCAACCTTCCAATTTTGAACAAGGCGCTCACCTTGCTGCACAGGCAATTCGAGTTCTTAGCACCTCAAGGGCTCCTAAGGGTGTTGAAACTAAAGAGTTGAAAAATCCCAAACCAAGACTGCTGGAAAAAACCACAGCAGAACTAGAGAAAACCAACAACAACAACAACAACAACAACATTACCTCAAATGCCTAACAAGGCTCCCGCGCAAGCAGGGTAAGGGGGGCTCGGGTGTACGCGGCCTTACCCCTGCGTAGAGAGGCCGTTTCCAATTGACCCAAAAGCGGAGTTGCAATAGTTATCCGTGACTTCACAAGAAAAGAAGTTCGGACAGTTTAATGAGGCATTTTGCTTGAGTCAATCACAATCGAAAGCCAAAGAATGATGGATCTTTGGCCCCATCGAAGCAATGGACTTCAGAACTAGAGAAACCATTTTCAAAAAATAAAAATAGTTTACAAAAAGATGGTGAATAAGATAAAAGAGAGCTGGAAGAAATAGTTAATAACCA
>CAOJBJ010236095.1:0-15168 GCA_948291685.1 Euphorbia celastroides
TATCTAGGATTTCTTTTATTATTTGAATGGGCTTGGCTATAAGATGCCTCACCCAAATGGTCGAGCTAGCTGCGTTATTGCCGGTTGATCCACTCATGAGTGAATCGGGTATCTTCACAAGAAAAAAGTTACACGACTACAACTAGAGAAATTGATATAAATATATAATACTTGTAAACTATTTACACAAATTATCCAACAGGAAATTATTTACATAAATGACACTCTTAATTTATTATTTATATAATTAATCACTATATACCCATCCCCCTCTTTCTTTTCACTGTAAACGACGATATTTTCTCTTGAACTCTTCTCTTGCTGACGACAATCTCCAAGCCACCGGTATCATTCTGTCTCCTTCACCTTCGCCTCCTCCTCCTCCTTCTCCTTCGCCTTCTTTGTTACCACCGTTGTCAGCACATCGATTTTGAACGATTTCACTTTTTCTTTTTTCATTCAAATATGAGATGAGCTTCTGTTCTTCTAGATTTCACTTGATTCTGAAAAAAGATGGCCTAATCTAGCAGCTCCGTCATATTCGATCTCAATTTCGGCTTCAATCGGCTTGTTTCTCAACTTTGATTTCAACATTATTTGCGATTTCGATTTGTTAAAATTGACTCCAACTCTCATTCTTTTGCTTGATTTTCTGTTTGTTGTTGTTTTTGAGATCCAATGGTGGTGAATATGATGCAATTGTGATGAAGATTATGATGTTTGAAGGATGCACACAAGGTGTTCGATGAAATGCTTCTATGGTGTGAATGACATGTATAGTATATGTAATGACGATATATTGATTTGTGTAATATGTGTAATGGATTCTTCTTCTTCTTTCTCAAATCAGAATTGAATTTGCAAGTGTATAAGAGAATTGTATTGTATATGTATATTATATGCAATGGATTTTGTAAAGTTTATGCAATAACTATGTAAACCAGTTCAGAATTTTTATGTAAAACATATGTATTGGTAGTGTAAATCAAATGTAATGGATATGTATATCTTTTTATATTATCAAAACAGTTCGGAAATATTGTTCTGTTTATGATAACAAAAACAGTTCGGAATTATTGACTATGTAATGAGTATGTAATGGATCTCTAATGCATATGTAAATGAATGCGTAAGAGGATGTTTTACATCTGTTTAACCAGTTCGGAATAATATGTAAATTAAATGTAAAACATTTATTATGTGATGTAAAGTATGTGCAAAGCAGATGTAAAACATATGTATTGAGGTGCCATTTTTTTAAATACGAAACTTGAGTGGATACTTGGTGATAATAGTTTTATTGTTTATGTAATAAGTTAAAGTTAATTGTCATTTTCTTGAATAAAAAGTTCAATTTTGTATATTTTTGTAAGTTACCCTAACTTCTATGATATGACAATCATTAATATAGTTTATCATAATATTTTGAGTTAAAAGCAAAATAAATACCATGTCGTGTAACAGTTTTGAGAAATGTTTTTTTCTTAAAAAAAAATTATTTCCAGAAAAGATTGATGTTTCAAAAGTTAAAAAAGAAAAGATCACCGGCATCAAATTATAAAAAAGTATTATTTGGCCTTTTTGGATTAAAATTTTGTAGTTGATTATTAAAAATGCATTACTTCTCAAAGCTAAATTTCAAAAACTATTTCAATAGAGCCGTCTTCCATTTGTGAATTGGATTGTTAGGAAGGGAGAAAGAGTTTATGATAGTTTTTTCTTCCTCCTAGTCTATGATTTTTTGTGTTTCTTTCTTCTTTTGGTGTATTTTGTTCGAATAATCCACATCAACTGTTTTTCATTGCCTTCAACATGATTATCGTCTTCAATTACGGGTTTGTTGCTGTGTAACTCAATCTTAATTAGAAATTGGGTTGAACTTCATCTGTTTTTAAACAAGATTTTTGGATATCTTTCATAGTAAACACCTCAGATCTATCTCTGTTTCACAAGTGAGTTTCATATCTGCGATATTAGTTGATGTTATAGAGTAAACAAGAATCTTATGATTGTAGATAGTCGGAATCACTAGTTGATGGCTAAGAAAATCTAGATTGCAGTGTTTATGTTTTGTTTGTGTAGTAAGTCTTGTCCAAGGACACATTTGTCTTACTGTAAATGCAAGTTTAGTTTGTTGGTGTCTCGTCGTGTGTTATGTCCGGTCCGGTTATTTTGTTTTTTAGTTTTCAGAATCGTCTATGTTTCTTAGTCTGTGAATCGTGCTGCAGAGTTGTTAGCTAGTGCAGTAGATTCTTCGACATGTAGGGGGACTTTTTGTCCACCTTTGATCAGAGCTGTAATTGTCTTTAATTTAATTTATAGACTATATTCTTCGGTAAAAAAAAAACTATTGAGTAACATAATATAATTTAGACAAAAATCTCAAAAGTGAGTTGTTAAGTCAATTACTTAAATATTGTATTGTATGTTTTTCTAAATTATATGATGAAATTATTAAATACTGAATTGATGAGAATATCATTTATAACACAATTGTATTTTGAAAAAAAAAATATATTTTTGTCTTCTTTTGCTACATTTTTTAAAGTGCGTCTTGAAAACATAATAAATTTTATAATAGCAAAATAATCAAATCACATGTCATATTTTTAATTTTTTTATAGCTAGCACCCTAATCCAATTGGTTGGCTTTTCTCCCGAGTTAGTATGAATTGTGAGCTAAAAATTGATCAGAATCGGTAGGGTGCTAGAGCCATGACATTGAACGTGAGGAACAAAATTAACCTTTTGTGTGAACCCACTGAACAAAGCTGCGAATATCGAGTCCACGATTTTTCCACGTTTTTTTGGTCATTTATTTTGTTAAATAAGGAGTGCATTACGTATTAGATAATGCGAACTCAAATAAAAAGCAAAATTTATCATTCTTTGCCAACTATGAGCCAAATATTGACTTTATGAATTACCAATCAACGCAAAAGATTTTACATGTTAATTTTTTTTAATATTTACAAGTATTTTTATTGAAATACATTGTTCAGGACTTAATCACAGTGAAGGCTCATCATCCCTTTTCAATAAATATATTTAGTGGAATTCGAATCATATGTACTCCCCACACTGCCAAATTGAAGTACACCTCGTTGGTCACATGTGAAATACCCTAAACCTTAAAACCCTAATTAATAATTAAGGGCATCTTGTAGAATAGTATATTCTCACTTTTGACGCACAAATAGTTAAAGGTAGAATGAAATATATAACTCACAAATAGATTTTGTTATCCATTTTTTGCAACGTCTTAATTGCATGTTAAAAATTGTATGTTTGACTTTGATCTCATACAGATAGACAGTTAAAAAAAGTTGGGATATTATTGTAATAATATACTTTAATCGTAAAAGTGAGTTATTTAACCAATGATTTATCTTTTCTTGCTATTTTATTTTGAAAAATAATACATTTAGTTGCACCCAATTCTTGTTATTTGATCATTACCGCTTCTTTTACATTTGTGAATAACAAACTTTTCTCTATACTTCTTTACGATTGTGAATAACAAACTTTTCTTTACAAGAAAAAGATATAGTGGAAACATCTTGATTTCATTACTTATTGAGCTAATTAGTTGCTATAATATTTTTCTTTAATACAAACTTTAGATAAAGGCGGAGTTATCTCTCAATCGGAATCATTACTTGAAATTTAAAACGAATTACCCATTCCATTATCAATTCCATATAATTAGGCAAAAATCTTAATAGAAAATAAATCGAGCCAATTTTCCTCATTAATATCCTTCTTTCAAAAATAACTAATTTAAATAAGTTCAATAATATATATTATCGTAATTTAGGAAAAACATGGTGGAAGTATTATTTAGGTTCAGATTCAGCTTTTACGCGTAATTATTTGAAAGTTTGTTAAAAACGTAGAGAGGAAACAACGTGGGAAATGCTTGAACAGTTGAACATGAAGGTATATTTTATACTTTTCAAATTCCCACCAATTTTTATATAATAGCGTCTGCTCCATTTCATTGAATAAAATTGAATCTGATTAAAATAATTGATAAACACGGATTATTTATTAATTGGTTTCCGAAAAAAGAATTTTTCCTGTCCCAAATTGGATTTGAATAAGCATTTTTCTCACATCATATGATAATGAAAAGACGTGGAGGAAATTTTTTTAATTGGTCAACTAATGTAACCTGATTGCTATTCTAACTAACAATTATTATTTTCTTATTATATAATGTCTCTGATGATCTCAGTTCTTTTAATCTTTCAAATCAAGCTTTTTGATTCTGTATATACATACCAATACCAACCCATTGATTGTCAACAAATTGAATTCCAGCTCCAAATGGATATTCAGAAAAAGCTCAATTTATTTACCAATTTTGTGATTTTAGTTGCAATTGTGATGGTCAATGGGGAGCCAAAAGTCCCTTGTTACTTCATTTTTGGAGATTCATTGGTTGATAGTGGCAATAATAACAACCTTGCAACTTCTGCTAAGGTTGATTACTATCCTTATGGTATTGATTTTCCCGACGGCCCGACCGGCCGGTTCACCAACGGCCGGACCGCCACTGATATAATTGGTTAGCCACTTCTTCCCTGTGTAGATAATTATTGAGTTTTAGTATAAGTTTTTGCTATATGGTCTTGTTTTGAAACGGTTTAATTCACAAATTAGTTGACTTTTGAGATAGTTAATGTTTAATTGTATTTTTTCAGTTGGATATATAAAATTTGATGGTACATAGTTGGTGTATTTTCATCTCAAATTTATAGCTAATCGATGTTTGATTGTTGATGTCAGGTGAACTATTGGGATTTGAGAACTATATTCCATCGTTTTTAAATGTTTCTACAAGTGCAAGCACGGACATACTTAAAGGAGTAAATTATGCATCTGGTTCCGCTGGAATTCAACCCGAAACTGGCAAGAAATTGGTACATCTATAATCAATTGATTACTTAAACCGCTTCTAGTTTTTATATATACTTTTGTTTTAGAAAGATGAAATAATCTTACAAGGAGAAAATGATCGAAAATAAGTTTGACACGCGATTTGTAGGGCGTGAATATCGACCTGGCGACACAAGTACAAAATCATCAAACTATAATTTCACGAATTGTTGAGAAACTCGGAAGCGAAGCTGCTGCAGAGCATCTAAACAAATGCTTGTATTCATTTGTAATCGGAAGTAACGATTACATAAACAACTATTTTCTACCCGAATCATATGACACCAGCCGTCGCTACACACCAAGCCAATATGCAGAAGTTCTCATACAAGCCTATTCCCAACATGTCAAGGCTAGTAAGAATGTTACATGACTATTACATCAATACGACTTACTCTAATACAAAAAATTATTCATTCATCAATCCATGGCATAACTCGGAAAATAGTTTTATGATAAAAATTTTTAATAACTCGCGATTTTGTTGACTTGTTCAGAGTTTGTACAAACTCGGAGCAAGAAAAGTGTCGTTGACTGGGATCGGTCCAATAGGGTGCACGCCATCAGCCGTGGCATCGGATGAAAGGAATGGAACGCTATGTGTGGACTCGATGAACGAGGCTGCAAATCTCTATAACCGAAGGCTCAAGTCACTTGTTAGTGAACTCAACGCCAATCTAACAGATGCAAAGTTTGTCTATTTGAACACTTATGGAATCATGCCGGAATACATATCTTTGCCCGGTAATCGATCAATGTGCTTACACATGTGATTAATTCAATGTTTTCGGGATTATAATATAGTCGAATAATGCGATTATTTGTTGTTTTGTTTCAGGTTTTGGAATTGAAATGGAGGGGTGTTGTAAAACAAATGAATTTGGTCTATGTGTTCCAAATGAAGAGCCTTGTAAGCTTAGGATTTTTCGTTTATTTTTTGATGCTTTTCATCCCACTGAAATTGCCAATAAAGCAGGGGCTGCAATATCTATTCTGTCTTTATTGAGCATTTTGTGAAGATGATATAATAAGTTTTTATTCCATTTGTATTGTTTTATGCATTCAGTAGTATAGTGCAAACAATTTGTATCGTTTTTTAATTTTACATATATACATAGTGAACATTCAATGAAATATCACTTACCATAAAGAATAGTCGGGATACTATTCATGCCAACGGGAATAATTACAATCGAAAATAAATCGAGTCAATCCTTTTAATCAAATATACTTCTTTTGAAAATAATTGATTTAATAATTTTGAGTAACATATATTTTCGTAATCCAGGGGGAATATGGTGAACGTCTTATTTATAGTTTAGAATTTTTAATTTTTAAAAGTCTCCGGTTGTAATCCTGTCTAAAGCAATGTGAAAATTTATCTTATATATACTTAATGTGTGTAATTATGTAAACTTTTATTTAGAAAAGGTGTAGAGGAAATAACGTGAAAAATGCTTGAACATGAAGGAATTTTTTTTATACTTTTTCAAATTCCCACCAATTTTTATGTATGAGCCTCCGATTCATTGAATTAAATTCACATTAAAATAATTGACAAACACTGATTATTTAATTAATTGGTTAGGGAAAAAAGAACTTTTCCTGTCCCAGATTAGATCTAAACAATTATTTTCTCACATCATATGCTAATGAAAACACTTGGAGGAATGTTTTTTAACTGTGGTCAAATGTGACTCGATTACTATGCTAACAAACAATTAAAATTTTTTATTACATAATATTCTTGATCTTGATGATCGAATTTCTTATAATCGTTCAAATCAGGCTTTCTGATTCTGTATCCCATTAATTGTCAACTAAACAAATTCCAGCTCCAAATGGATATTCAGAAAAAGCTCAATTTATTTGCCAAATCTGTGCTTTTGGTTGCAATTGTGAAGGTCAATGGGGAGCCAAAAGTACCTTGTTATTTCATTTTTGGAGATTAATTGGTTGATATGTGGCAATAATAACAACCTTGCAACGACATCTAAGGTTAATTACTACCCCTATGGTATTGACTTTCCCGGCGGCCCAACTGGCCGGTTCACCAATGGCCGGACCGCCGCTGATATAATTGGTTAGCCACTTCTTCCCTACGTTGCTAATTATCGAGTATTAGTATAAGTTTTTTTGTTATATGGCCTTGTTTTGAAATCGGTTTAATTGTATTTCTTTTCATTTGAACATATAAAATTTGACGATACATGCTCGATATATTTTCATCTCAAATGTATAGAACTATGAATTTGATTGTTGATGTCAGGTGAACAATTGGGATTTGAGAACTATATTCCATCGTTTTTGAATGTTTCTACAAGTGCAAGCACGGACATACTCAAAGGAGTAAATTATGCATCTGGTTCAGCCGGAATCCTTCCCGAAACTGGCAAGAAATTGATATATATATAATCAATTAATTACTTAAACCGCTTTTAGTTTTTATACTTTTGTTTCAGAAAGATGAAAATAATATTGAAAAATATGTTTGACATGCAATTTGTAGGGCGATAACATCGACCTGGCACGACAGCTACAACACCATCAAACTATAATTTCACGAATTGTTGAGAAACTTGGAAGCGAAACTTCTGCACAACATCTAAACAAATGCTTGTATTCAATTGTAATCGGAAGCAACGATTACATAAACAACTATTTTAAACCCGAAACTTATGACACCAGCCGTCGTTACACAACAAGCCAATATGCAGAAGTTCTCATACAAGCCTATTCTCAACATGTCAAGGTTAGTAAGAATATTGTTACATGACTATTACATCAATAATATTCATTTGTTGGTCCATAGTATAACTCGAAACATATATAGTTTTTACATCAAATTTTTTTTGATAACTTGTAACTGTGTTGACTTGTTCAGAGTTTGCACAAACTCGGAGCAAGAAAAGTGTTGTTGACAGGAGTCGCTCCAATAGTTTGCATGCCATCAGCCATTGCATTGAAGGAAAGGAAGGGAGCACTTGGTGTCGATGCAATGAACGATGCTGCAAATCTCTTTAACCGAAGGCTCAGGTCACTTGTTGGTGAACTCAACGCCAATTTAACCGATGCAAAGTTTGTATTTTTGAACACTTATGGAATCGTGCCCAAATATCTTTCTGTACCCGGTAACCGATCAACTCTACTTGTTTATGTGCTTGCCCGTGTTATAAATTCAATGTTTTCGGGATTGTAATTATACAGTTGAGTAATGTGGTTGTTTTTTGTTTTGTTTCAGGTTTTGGATTTCAAATTGATGGTTGCTGTAACACAAATGAATTTTATCAGTGTGTTCCAAATGAAGAGCCTTGTAAGCTTAGGAATTTTCGTTTATTTTATGATGGGTTTCACCCCACTGAAATTTTCAATAAGGCTGGGGCTGCTGTTTCTTATCTGCCTTTGTTGAGCATTTTGTAAAGATGATGATTAGTTTTCATTCCATTTGTATTGTTTGATACATTCATAAGTATATTGCAAACGATTTGTATCTTTCTTTAATTTTACAATATATACAGAGTGAAGTCCAGATTTTTTCACTAAAACCAAAAGGATTGGGGTTTTCAGCAGTTGAATGTTCAACTGCAGAGTCAAGTTGTCTCTAGAGTACTAAAAAAACGATTCTTTATTCACAAAACCACATTGCATTTTGGCCATTCACTTTCAAGAGAATACTGCGAATCTTCTAAACATTACTCTGCTATCAACCGCAGAGAATCTAAATCCAAACCGAAACTACATGAAAATAGGAACTGGTAGAGTTTAATTATTAAAGAGTGGAGCTATTGTGAAAGAAAAGGTGACCTAATTGGGGTCAAGGGCGCATTCTGCAATTTTTTCCCATGATTTGAGAGAAGAGTCATTAGTGTCGGTTTTCCAGAGCTGAAAGCGGCTTATCTGGAAACTGAGGCCATTGATGCTCTCATCAAGAGAGTTCGCTTTTTCTTGAGCCTTTTTCTTCTCATCCTCTGTCAGATCTCCATATAGGATACTCACATGAGGCATGTATGCTACACAGTTATTATGCAAACATAATTAGTTAGCTAACTTAACACTCACTTTAGTTAATTAAGAGTGCTGAAAAACATTATTAATGGCCATGAATTATTGAATCTACCATATTAAGAGCCTATTTGGCATTGCTGTCAGAGTTGTTGTCACTAAAAATTGGTCTCAAAATTTTTTCATATGACATCATATTTTAGATTCGGATGGCACAACTTGCTCATTCATACAAATTCGTTGAGAACTACCAAAATTACTTTCCCAAAACTATAATGTATTGCTTTTAGGGTATGCATATCTTCAATATAATAATTGTTTATCATTCAATCCATTAATTACCAGATTTCCATTCTCAAAAGGGACTGCAGATTCCAAGCACTGAAACTACTACTAAAATACTTCACCGAATGCACAAGTTCTATATCTGCTCTTGTCTTATGATATAACAAATGATATATGAATTATGTTTCAACAGACAAATATAGTACTGTACATAGTCCCTATTCAAGTGTATATCAAATGCCTAAAATGGAGTTGGCTCAGGTTTTTTACATCAACAAGTTCCAAGCTCAAATTTCATTTCTGTGTAACCAGATTATGCTTCTCCTACAGCGAATTTGCTTACTAATCACTGAAACTCATTGATCCAAATTTTAGGGTCAAATGGAAACGAGAGAGGGAACAACAACTTACCAGAATCTCTCCTATACCCAAAATGCTCACAGCTGTGTTCACTAGCTCTTACCACCTGAAACAAACCAGAACTCAGACAATAAATCGCTAATTTTTCAGAAAAACTGATCAATCAACAGCATATATACTCATCTTACCTCATCCGTTGGATGGATGAGCAGATAAACGCACTGGTAAAAGAAGGTCCCGGTGGCGACGCGATCAACGGTGGCGGTATAAGCCTTCAGGCCATTACAAGCAGATCGGAATTTCGCAATCGCGTCCTGCTCCGTCAAACTAATGGCTCCGACGACGGTGACGTGTGGCTGGAACTGTGGCCCGCCGAACTCCGATCGCAGGCCGTCCATCAATTTCGAGATCCTCTGCGATACATCTTCCGGCGGAACCGCCCACACGGAGTACACGTTTTTCTGGGAGACCTCCGACGGTGGAATCGCCATTAGAACGTCGTACGGATGGAATTAGTTGAAATTGAGGGTGTAATTTGAGATGAATTTCTGATGTGAGATTTAATTATGTGATTTGACTTTGAGATTATATTGTCGGTGCCGGCGAATCAGCTGAAGCGAATTCCGAATATGCCGTATGAGGTACTGGGCTGGGCCTGGGTAGACCCGAACCTTCTTGGCCCACCTAAGGTCTCCCTCTTCCCTTTTTCTTTTCTTTTTTTTTTAATAGGTAAAGGCACGTCTATTCAAATAAACAAGGATAATACAAGCCTAGAACCAAAGGGAGAAATCCCAACTAAGAAGGACAAAGTAGATCCACACAAGGGAAACAAAATATCACAATGGGTCAACATTCCATATAGGGAAGAAAAGACTAACCAAAAGGTAGCTAAACATATAACAACAAAGGAAAATAATCACAAAGTCATCTCCTTTAAACTGAACTACCAAGAATACAAAGCACTCAAGATACAGATCTGTAACAGCAACACCATAAGAAATCAGAAGCCTACTCTCATTAAAGATTAGATTTAAAAAGATCGTTTCAAATAAGCGTAGATCTGTATATCGATGCTGAAAAAACCCGCTTGATCAGTGATAAGACACCGATTCTGGCTTGAAAGAAGTCGGGAAATCGTGATCTGAGAAATTATGGGCACCACGAGCAGATCTAAGCTTGAAGAACTCTCCACACTCTTGGAAAATTGCAGAAAAAAGGAGAGACAATCGAACACTTAAAAAGACAATAAGGGAGGGGAGGACGAAGAGGACTAAGAAAGCCAAATGTCACGCACTTAGCACTTCTAATGCCTAAGCTACGTGTGGCCTTAGCTCCTTGACTCGAACTAAGTCAGTCAACCCAACAAGAACTTAACAAGCAACTCGGAATAAGGCAACAAGAGACAATAATGTCGAAGAAGACAATTGTATTAATACTCAAAGGAAGCTTTACAAGAGAAGAGAACTCACAACTCTTGGATACTACAAATGAATGAGGGGTGGGTATTTATAGCCATCTTCACCTCCTTAGAAACCTTTCTAGAATTCTCCGTACAATTCTATACAATTCTACATTATCTACACAAGTGTAGAAACCTTTAGAATAAACTAGGCTTCTCCATCACTTTCTAGGATCCTCCATAAGCTTTTTCGTCCTTCCATACTTCTCTAGGACCTTCTAGAATATTCTGGACTCTTCTAGCTTGCACTAGAGTTATGGTGAAGCTTTCCCGGACAAACCTCATGGGTCTCCCCCATTCCCACGGCTTTTCGGACGTCTTCTTCTTTTGGGCTGACACGAAGCTTCCTTCCTTCCCTAACTGAAACTTAATGTCTGTAAGGAAATTTCTAGAAAAAGAGAAAGAAAGAGAAATATGTATTCCGTCTCCCTCTTCCCTTTTTCAATGGAAAGTAATATTCATAATATTTTTTCATATATGATATTATTAATAACTAGTAAATGTATTTGTTAATATTTATATTGGGGATATTTAGGTCCTTCTTATAAATTTGGGCACTCTTCTCAAGCCTAAACTTGATATATCTCCTTTTTTAAAAAACGTTTCGATTATTTGTTATGTACTATATTGTACAATCATTAAGGATTTATAAGTGTATGGACAGAGGAAATATATATTTTGCATAGTCATTGCTTAATTTTATTTATTACTATTGAATGTTTATAGTGTGTTCAACATTAAGACATCAATACCTATCTAGCAAGAAACAAGATTTTACGTTTTTATAACATGTAATGATAAAATTTTATGGTTCCAGGAAACAAGGATTGGAGGAATAAGTGTTATTCTTTATCGATATCATGTATCATTGTTAAAAAAAATGTTATATCAGTATATATGTGTTAAAATGAATAATTTTATTACTTAGCAATAATCTCTTCATTTACTGTATAAACTACATGTCCTTCTATTAAGTAAGATACATTGAGATATGCAAACATAGATGATATCATGGAATAAACAAACATTTTGTCATTATGATTCTTACATTGTCAGCTAGTATAAGTAATTATTCTATATTATGTTATTAGAGCTAAACAAGAGCTTAATATATATAGTTACCATAATCATTCTTATTTCATTTTCCCGCAATTAGCAAAGCACCGTAAACAAACATAACAATTAAAAATCATGGCTTCCTCTTCATTTCGGTTTGTTGAAGTTCAGCGACGAACCCTTTGCCGTGTTGCCTCCAGTAATCAGCCAGAGGGTTCAATTTGGCCGGCTCCTCCATCCCGCTTCTCGCTTTCATCATCTCTTCCGTTTTCACCTTGTACTTCGTATCCCTCAGCGTCACCAAAGTCGCCGGCACCATCCCCGCCGCCACTCCTTGCGGCGACACCATCAGCGCCGGCGGCCCTACCGGAATCTTATCCCCTTCACCGCGATCAAATCCACATCCAATTTCATTACAACACACACAAACAATTACCTACTTTTGACCTGATCGAGTTTTCAATAGATTTACCTTTATCAGCCTGCCATGTGCACCAAAACTTGCCGTAGGATTTGGCCAGATTTTGCAGTTCAGCTTTGGCTACCATTTCTGGAACATTTGGATGGATCAACAGCCCCGATTTCACCTACATAATCAAATTCCAAATCTAGTTTAATCACAAGAAAACAACAATGATCCGAAATTCGAGCTCATATTTTAACCTCGTAAGCAAGGGAGTGCCAGAGTTTCTGCTCTTCCGGCGGCAAAGTTTCATAAATCTTCTCCGACACAATGTATTCCACTCCTATCAAAAAATCCAGGAAATTTTGACAAATTCGATGATTTTTTTACCAAATACAGAAAAAAAGAGAGAGAAATAGAAAGACAACCAATGAGACCAGCAGAAGATTCATCGGAATCATAAACAGCACACTGCAGAAAATCCTGGTTGAGCCTTTTGATGAAACGGTGCGTTTCGATCTTGCGAGAGATGTCGTGGCTATGCATAGCAAAACTGCAAGCGTGTTGGTTCATTTGCTTCACTGGTGTAAATGACTGCATTATCTCTGCTCCTTTTTCCACCATCTTTTGCTCTATGGACGCCATTTTTTCTGCTAAATTTTCTCAATTTCTTCACTGTATTGTTTTAAGTGAGGTGTATAATTTTGGGTGTCTTGAGATCGGAGAAAAAGTATGTAAATAGATGAGGAAAGAGAAGGAGAAAATTCTGGCGGGTAATGCTCAAGTTAGTTTAGAACAGACCAATTATACACAATTAACTTAAAAATTACATCTTTAACTCAGAAATTACACATCACAATAAAAAGATTACAGCTTTAGACAAACCCATTTTAAAGAACAACTGAAAAGAGAAAAATGAGTTTCCCCTTTAAGCTTGGCTTCTTTCTTCTGATTCAACAGGGTGATTCAAAGTTCTGTACTTGTACCTCTTAGCAACGACCAAATAAGCACAGAAATTGATCAAGCTCAAAGCCGACAACAGCCAGTAAAAGAGATTCAAATGATTCCTATTTATATTATTCCCAGCCAACCATCCTCTAGTCCTTGTAATATCCTTAGTAGCACTGTTAACAATGTTCACCATAATACTACTCAAATAGTACCCGATCGCCATTGAAATCCACAGAAAACAAGTAGCAATCGACTTAATCCCTCTCGGTGCTTGAGAGTGGAAAAACTCCAGCAGCCCAACATATGTAAACATGTCAGCAAGACCGAAAATGCAGTACTGAATGGAAGTGGTTGCATTACAGGGATTGCATCCAACATGTTATGCTCTCTCGCCACTCTCTTTCTCTTCCCTTCCACTATTGCAGCTGCAGCCATTGAAATTGATGAAAGAATCAGGCCTACCCCGATTCGTTGAAGATGAGTTATTCCAGAGGGGTGGCCTGTGATTTTTCTGGCAAATGGGACAAAAACTCGGTCATAAATCGGGACTAAAATGATCATGAAAGTGAAGGGGATGATTGCGAGAGTTGCAGGGGAAATGTCGAATGATTTTGTTATTGAAGTGTGCATTGTTGCTCCTTGTTGGATTGAGAAGGTTTGTAGCTGAGCAAGGCATAGAGTCATTATAAAAGTGCAGCAGAAGATCGGCAGAACACCGAGGATAGTTTTTGCATTTTCCACTTGTGTTACTCTGCAGAGTTTCCATGGATTTTGAGATTGTAATGTCCCGGTTGTTGCAATTGCTGCTTTGTCCAAAACCCGAAAGCTCTCGGTTTGAGGCTGGAAATCTTCTTCAGTATTGTGGTCTATTTCATATAACTCTGATGGGTTTTCGGGTAGTTGAAGTTTCCGGTTTCTAATGGCTGCAACATAGACCTGTATAATCTCAATGACAGCATTTGATCCCTTGGGGATTTGTATTCGGTACAATGGCAAGCCGGCTATAAACATCAGCAAACCGAAGACCATCGCTATAGTGGAAAACCCGAATCCCCAGTCCCATCCTTTTTTGTCTTGGATCCGAACTAGAAGTGTTAAGCTGAATAAACCGCCGACACAGATTGCTACTAACAAATAATTGAAGAAGCTGGACATTTTTTTTATCTCTTTCGGGTCTTTTTCATCAAATTGTCAGCCCCGTGAGCTGGCAAAACCGCTTTGAGCCCCCCAGAGCCGAGGGCTAGCAAGTAAAGAGCTGCAAATAGCAATACAACATTACTACCTTCGACTTTTTAGCAGGCAGAATTCGGGATAAATATGTTACAAGATGGTGGTTTGAGATCGGGGAGATGAGCTTGAACTGCTAGTGGTATTAGTGCCTAAAAGAGCATAATTTTTCTGTTAGTACAACTATTTATGATTAGTTGATTAGTGATGAGGAATTATCGAGTAATTACTGTTAATTCGAAGATTCCGGTGATAATAATGGATTTCCATCTGCCAAGACAGGTGTCAGCTAGAAGAGCCACTAGGATGGATAAGAGGTAACTAGTTCCCAACCAGTTAGTTAGCTCGTTAGCTGCATCGGCTAAGTCAAAGTGCATAACTCCTGTGAAATATGTTACCAAGTTCACTTGCAGTGCTATTATTGCCAATTCTTCAAAACCAAATGCACCTGTAAAATAAAGCACACCGGAACAAATATTCAGTT
>CAOJBJ010236360.1:0-11125 GCA_948291685.1 Euphorbia celastroides
GATATTAGTGTAGAAAAACACAAGAGTAGAAGGAACTTAAGTCAAATATAACTAACTATTAATAGATAGGAGAAACAGTATCTACATACTAGTTGGCCAATAAATGCTCACTACTTTAAAATGATAAAAAAACATTAAAAATTTGATAAACAAGGCCTAAATGAATATGAAGAACTTGAGATAAAATATATATCTTAACCAATCATTTACCCAGAAACAAACTTATTTACCCATGGCCATGCCTGCTTTGATCTCGTTGACCCGAAAAAATTTCGCCAAACGCAACAAGTATATTGAAGGAAGTTCAAACAACATTTACAACATATATATAAAACAGTTTACAGATCACCCGATTCGCCTTTCTAGCTACCTTAGAAGTCCCATACGTTATCTAAATATTCAGTTCTATACTACAGATTGAACATCAAATAGTCCCTCTCTATGTTCGAGCAGCGGGATTCCATTGTTGTCTTTCCCTGACCGTCTATACAAATATCACCCGATTCTGTCCGGTTTTACCCAAACTGAACCCTAGAATAGCAATAGTACAACACGGTCAAGCTATGCAGAAGCAGAAGTTGCACCATGGTTGGCCAAAAATCGAACCACAACACATGTAATGTTGTCCGCACTGCCTCTCTGGTATGCTTCTTGCATCAATCTCTTTGCCGCTTGCTCGGGGTCCACGATCGGTCTGATCATTTCAACAGCTTCCTGAAAAAATACAAGTATTTATCAGAAAAACGTAAATGTTAGGGCGAATGTGGGGATTTATACCTTTGTGAGTTTGTTCTATGACTTAAATGCCCTTTTAGTGTCTAACCTATCCGAAATGCCAGATTGGCATTTGGCCTATTTGATCTTTTAGTGTATCGGTACCCTTATCAAACTGTAGTACGGCAACTTAATGAATCACGGTGTGTTTATAAGTTCTTGTATTCATCAGAAAAATGTATTCCAAAAGATATACAAAAAGACACAAAAAGGTATTTAAATCGGGTATATGGTATCAATAGGTCGAATACCAAAAATGGCATTAAAGTTACACAAAAAGACACGAAAAGGTATTTAATCCGGTATATGGTATCGGGCAAACCTCATTGGTGACAACGTCCCACAACCCATCACTAGCAAGGATAAGAAACTCGAGTGAGCTGTCTACCTTCTCCTCCTGAGATTTCCAATGAAACTTTTAGTTGCTACGAAGTCTAAAATTCTGACATACAAGACTTTTGAGACAAAGATTTTGATCGATTGAAGCATTTTAAATTTCCATTGCAATGTCATTACTTTGAACACTAGTCAAAGCTTTCCTAGGTTCACAAACAGCACCTGAATTTCGGGATCAGCAACAACATACTGCTTTAGAAGTTTATCACCAAAGGCACGAGAGACAGCAAGAACCCCGCCAACTCTCCAAGTCCCTATTTTGTGTTTTAAGTCAACACGAGAGAAACAAATTAACAACAAAAGTAAACTTAAGGGGAAACAATGGAATGACTAACTATGCAAAACCCTTGCCTGCCCACATCACAAATCCTCCAGCATCTTCAATACGTTGGCGTTCATCAGTTTGATCCGGCTTGTGATCTCGAGAAACAGCAATAGCTACACATGAGAAAGTTCAAATTCGTCATCACAATGTTTGAACCGACAAAACATCTTATATGTAAGCACATATTTTATGCCATTAAGCACCAGAAAAATGCTGCCTTTTATTGTTACCTGAGCCTCCACGGCATATGACAGCTCTAGAGTCTCCAACATTCGCAACAAGTAACCGATCACCGACAAGAATGGCAGTGGAAGCAGTTGATCCAGCATCGCGGTTCTGATTATTCTCTGATTTCAGAAATTCGGCGTCTGTGTGATTGTATGCATCAGCTGCAGTAAAAATGAAATGAGTTGAGATTCAGGGAAAACAAATCGGTACACTGGATGATCTAGAAGTAATTTAAACAAGTTTAAATATAATTAGGATGAAACAAAACCTATAGCAGATTTCGTATCAGAAATGAACTTCGGATGCTGGATCAAATTACTGAAAAGGTTGCTTTTCACATATTCAGCAGCACGTGCACCTCCATGACCTGAAAAGAACTTTTATGTTTTAGTTAAAGTCTCTACTGCATAAATCGTATAATCCAATCGAGAAAGTTGGAAACCTAAATAAGAACAGATAAATATTTAGCAGGTAGTAGTACTGATTATTTAGTTTGCCAAAAACCTCATTTGTTGCCACCTTCTACTAATGCATATACCAACACGAAAGAAATTGGATTTTGCAGAGGGGGTGGATTACATGTGATGATTTAATTGAAATCTGAGGCACACAATTCATTATAAATGAAGTACATAACAGGTGGAAAGATGGAGTGACAGATACCATCAAAAACTCCGAAGAGGCCAACTATCTCCCCATCAACACCGTCAATTCTAGTCTCATAAAAGTCCTCCATTGAAGATCTTTTCCCAGGAGAGCTTGCATATCCATAACTGAACTTTCCATTCTGACTGTAGCAGCAAACATGTCAAACTTCCAGTCAGACCAACATAATAGATTGAAACACATTCAGGTAACTCAATCCGCAGAAGAAATTAAATCAGTTTTTGACTCCAAAATGCATTTCAGGCGCATTTTAGAAAGGGCTATAAATCAATTTATGGAAAATTGTATTGAATTGAATGTTAGACATCAATTAAAAGAAACCAAGAAAGGGAGCATGAGAAAATTATAAGAGAGATAATCATCAATTTGTATTGCATAGCCATGAACTTCGTAAGCCCATCACACAAGACTACAAGATTAATGCAGTGAACTCAAAAGGGAAACAATATCTTGATTCACATTAGAGAATGTAACAGTTGAATTTCACATAACAAATGACTCAAATGCTGTCACATAGTGCACCAATTTATTGCATGTATTAGAAGTAAACTGAGAATTAAGTACTGTATACCGTGGCTTAAGTCTCCCAAAGGGTAAATGATTGGCCAAAAACTTGACTTTGTAAACAAATTAACAAGGAGAATAAGAAATAAAAAACAATTCCTTGGATTTTGGTGCAGTTCCATACACTAATAGTCCATCAAACTAGTTAGAAATAGAAATTATTGAAGTGACTAGAAGTGGAAGACACATGCTCAGTACTAATATGGTTACTTAACTATCTTCACCGAGTTAACAGAATTCCAATTCTGAAAATAAGGGGGTAGTTCAGCGAGTGGGGGGCAAATATTTCGGAACTTTGTTACCAACTTTTAAAAATTTTAACTTAAACGTCAGCATCTAGGATTATAAAGCTGATGAATTCGAGATTTCAATCATAACTAACAGTTTTTAACTGCTAATACATTGTTGCAATGAATGACTACAACCAGTCATGGAAATGCATAAACACATTTTCACATATGAGAATGTACTGAATTAGTAAAAAATACTTATAATTAGTAAAAAAACAATACACTTGCTTTCATAATTTATGCAATTACAGTTACATGAAAAACAAACAAGAATCCCCACCCAACCCCGGATGTGGCACAAACCTAGGACCTCTAGACTCTAGAGATCACAAATTCAGTCTTAATTACTAAGCTAAGACATTGAAACAAACCTTATTATGCCACAATTACATGAATCGTAAATAGCATATCCACATTAACAAGATTCAAGCTGAAAATTTAATTGAATTGTGTACTCGTTCCAAATATTACATGATATGCATCCGTCCAAAGATCTTAATTAAAATCGATGCCACGGGATTAATTTTCAAGATCACGTGAAACCTTCATCTAAAAGGCACAACATATACGTAACATAGTCCTAAAAGAGAACTTTTTGGATATGCACATTTAAGTCTATACGGCAAAGTTTGTCTCGTATATTACGTTACAAATCTAATGAAATAGAACCGTCCAAACAGCAACGTAAGCATAAACAACCAGGCTTTCTCAGATAAGAACTTTCCATGAACAACACGACAAAGAATGTTACTATGATTCATCCCGAGCATCCTACTGGTCAACAAGGTACACAAATCAACAAAATATACGTATCTTGTGCAGGAATAGCATCTATGAAAACCACCGAGCCATATAAGGAAGAAACACCTCCAAAATATTTTACCAAGCTAACCAAGTTTGGTTTCTAAAATGATAAACATGTTACAAATCCAAATTAGAGCAATTTCACAAACTCTACGATTGATCAAATCGTCCAAACCAACCACAGCACAATAATCATCATCACATTCACAGCATACGGTAACAACTAACAACCACAGAATCCAACCATGAGTAATCCATATGAAACAAATAGAAGATAAAACCCACAAACACATTAATTCTATGCGGTCAAACAAAGCAAAGATCCAACCACACATCAACAGAAAGCCATTTTTCTACCTGAGACCACCACCGCTCACCGGTGCATCATCAGCAAAAACCCGGTTTGAAGGCGCCAGAACTGAATTAAGGTAACCCATGTTCTCGATCAAGATCACAAACCAAAACAGAAACAACAATTTCAAATCGACAACTCCAAGGCTATCGACATTAACAATTCTCTTTCCAAATCAGGAATTCCCCAGCTCCACCTGCACCCACAACAACAAAATCATCACAACCCAAAACCAAAAAACGTCCAGATCGGAAAAACCCACAATCAATTCCACAAAACAATTCAAAAACATAAATGAAATCATCCAAAAACAACGGAAATCAAACACGCGAATCCAGAAACTACCGAGAGAGGCAATGAAAACGAGGAGGAATGAAATAGGGAAAAGGGGGAAAAGGGTAAATGAGATGATGAGAGCAGCAATTTTTAGAGAGAGAAGGACAGGAAAAAAACCAAGAGGCGAATTCTGTTTGATTTGGGGATTGATAATGCAGAGAGAGGGATTGATCGAAGAAATTAAAAATAGAAATGAAAAAGGGGAAATTGGAGGATTGAAAGGGAGTTGTTAGTTAATGCTAAAAATGGTTTCTTTGGGCTTATCATCATACCGAATGGGCTCTCAAGCGTATTTTATTTCGGTTTGCTATTTGTTGTTGCTTAGTTATTATAATTTTATTTTAAAAAATTTGTATTTAATTGTGGAATTATTTGTAAGAATTGAAATTCAATTGCTGGTTTGAGGTTTTCCACTCAAGTTACAGTTGCATTGACTTTTGACTCTTTCTAAATTTTATTGTTCTTAGTTTTAAGAAATTTCAATCAATTTTCTGCTCATTAAATTAACGAGACCGTGTTGAAAAGTTCAAATTAAGTTGCAATTTTGAGAAAATAAGTTGGAAAGGGATGGAACTAATTAAAAGGTACAAAATGGTCAATTACTCGATGCCCAATTACTATACTTATCAAATTATAGTTAGAAGTTCGAAACTTATTCCAATTAGTGTATGTTATATACAGTTTTGTGAGAAACTGACAAAGGGATTTTCGATTATAGATTGTAATCTTGATCGGCTAGTCCCATTGTATGTAGTTTGATCTATATTCTTTAAAGAAAAAGTGAATTCGAAGTTTTAAGAGAGATTAATTTATTTTTGAATTGTAAATTGTATGATTATGAAGAATATCGTAAGTTTAATGCTTTATTATTATTATTATGTTCATGTTATTGTTTGTTATTATTAGACGCAATTGACTTCTACCAGCTAATGATTCTTAACAATGAATTGATGATTTTTCATAAAATAATCAGCACATAGAAAAATTTATTCAACGTCTTCATTTCATATGATGTAATTGGATCACTGAATTTACAATTCCGAAGAAATATATGAATTAATTTATAAACATGTATAAATTATCTGCTACAAATTCATTAGCTAAATGGTTTGATAAAATTAACTTACAAATTGTAAAAAATTGTTCAGTAATCGAAAAAAATTTGTAGGAGCGCGTCTGTCTTTACTACTTTTTTCTTCTACTTCGTCACATATTCACTTGCAAGCTCACAAGTCAAATATGAATTTATTGTTTAAAGAAGAGATCTTATTAAAATAATTCATGCTCAATGTTCTTTCACATCCGTATCACAATTGGTAAAAGACAACACTATATTTTGTTACCTACACGAGTTTATCATAATTATTTCTTTCTAAATTATTTAGAAGTGACAAAAATTTATATGTTAATTTTCATTAAATCCTGATCTCAGATGGTCCTCACTACAATTTCGTACTCGAATGAATCCTAAGGAACTTTTTTAATTCTTATGGAAACATATGATTCTTCGTCTCATCCTCACTAAAAATATCAAAAAAAGAAAAAGAAAAGAATACATAGGTAACTAGAAATACCAACAATAAATGTTTACAAGTTAAAAAAAGTACATAAAAACTAGATTATTCAACTTGATATATAAAAAAAAAATATGGCATCCCAGCCACGAAAAAAGTCCATGATTCATTGTTGTTTGAAAATTATAAAAAAGAAACAATGACGTATGAATTGCTTCCTTAATTTAAATCATAATTCTTAATATAAATCCAAAATGAATATTTTTTTTATAATAATCCAAAATGAATGTTGACAAAAGCCTTCAATGGTTTCAACTTCAAAACAAACTGTTTCCAACTTCCATACGCATGTGTTGCAATTGCAACTTTTCCAGCCTCCCAAGCAACATATTTCACACCAAGAACATAAAAAACCGTCTTACTTAGATTCGATAAAACGGGTCTATATCTATTGATATTAGTTAAAAGAGCAACACCGTTTTTCGATAAAACGGGTCTATATCTATTGACATACTATTAAATCCAGATGCTTACTCTAGACGAAAAATGACAGGAAAACATACGAAGAGGGGCATTATATTTATTTGATTGGAATTGAATGTTGCTAGCAAATGAATAACTCTATAGCTCATCATATTTGTAGTTTCTATCCCAATTATGCAGAAATCTAGACAGAGAAATCCAAGTTGTCTCAGGTATTTTACGGCTTAAGTGTGAAGCAAGGGCAGAAACAACATCACCAGCGAATCCATGGAATTCAGGCTTTAGTGCCATGCGCATAGCCATTGCAGTCCACATCTCAGGCGCCAATTTTACTGCTTGGCGTAAATGGTGAAACCCATTTACTACCCTCACAAACATCGAATGCCCCTGCAAGTATTATTCGAGGCACTTACAGAATTAATTCGAGGCCTGACCCATAGGAGACAAATTAAAGGGAAATGATGTTTTAAAAGCCTGATACATTGGAACCCCTTAGTTGGTCTCAAATGCCCACTTACCTCGAACTTACAGAAGTTCGAATTAACCCCTTGAATTTGGAAAAAGTGCACCCGTTGAACGACACGTCATTTTCTGGTTGGTTTTTAATGATCTAGTCTTTCTTTTTTTTCTCTTAAAGTGGAAGTTGAGACCAGACATTAGGGACTAACGGGTGCACTTTTTGCAAGTTTAAAGAGTTACACGTGGAACTTATGTAAGTTGAGAGAGTAAATGTGCTTTTAGAACCAACTGTTGGGCGGCTCGATGTATTATGTGTATACAAACCTCTGACTCATATCCGACTCTTATATTGTGCCTTTCATCTGAACCGCAGCCAAATTCATCTTCCAAAATAACATCAGCTACCTTTAAGATATCCCGGAGAAGGAAAACCCGAACCCTCCAACCCTTTTCAGACAGAATGAAGTGCAAAAGATCTTCAGTAGCACTAACAACAGCTCGCATATCAAATTGTTTCCATGCATATGCACTCGACGAGCTTTCTTCAGATCGAGACGCCTCTGTAGGCGACTCCGAAGTTTGCTCAGAGATCGCCGCTACCTAAAAAGAAACAGAAAATTGATACCATGCACGGAAAAGGCAAACTAATGCCCTATCCTTTTCAACTTATTTTTCATTCAGATCAGTTTCATAAAGATTCAGTTCAGCTCTGTTTCATTAAGTTCATTAGATTTCATTCAGTTTCACAAAGTTTCAATAACTTTCAAATAAGTTGAAATTTCAATAATTTCAATCAATTTCATATAAGTTTTAGTTTCATCAAGTTTCAGTCAATAAGTTTCAAATAACAGTTGCCATTCATTCAATTGAAAAGAACAGGGCCTAAAAGAAACATTTTAGTGAACTATGAACAGCACTAATCAGTCAAGCAAACGGAAAAAAGTAGCTAAGAGAATTAGGTTGAAGAGAAAAAATTTAACTTACCAGGCGTTCTAACCGGTGCCATCTAATAGAGCCATCATTACGAATGAGAAGTTCCCTTAAAATTCTTCTCATATCAGGATCCGGGTCTGCTAGAAGCCTCCCAATGACAAAAGGGTATGCACTCTCAACAACTTTGAAATTTGGGTCAAGAACTTTGGCTGTGCCTTCGAGTGATCCAAGTGCTCTTATCACTAGTGCATAGTCTGGTGGAAGAGAGAAGTCGAATTCGTACATGACATCATATAGTTGGTTCATAATCGACTGGAACGAATACCACAAAATTATTTAGTTAATTCTAAAATTTATGAGAGAACTCTAAGAAACAAAGAAATATATGAGAACTGAGCATTGTGGTATCCTTATACTATATAATGAATTGCATTCATTTCCAGTTCAAAACTTGAACAAGTTCCAACATAGGAATTTATAAAGGAGAGAGAACAAGAAAGAAAATGATGCTGACCTCAAAATCTCGAGACTGTCTTGAACCATCACCGAAGGATGTATGCAATGCAACAGAAACTGCTTGAACATCTACCCCTTCAGGAATAAACCCCAAAGAAAGAAAATCATTTGCCAAACCCAAGGAGTCACGATTAACAAAGTGCACGAGCTGGAAGAATTACACATTTATCAACATCTACAATATTTCAATTCGAGCAAATGAACAGAGCAGTAGGCATCTTCATGCAGAAACAATATACGTTCCGATTTTGAGGCCAAAAGCAAGATTCATGCAATGAAATGACTAAGGAAAAAAACAACAAAGGTGTAACTTATTTCAATCTCCCCATATTACCATTGCAGTCTAAGCATACATTGTGTATTTGTAAGACAAGTCAAGCAGTTCTCATCTTTACAAAATTGAAATATTCAGTTATTACGGGACATTTATGACAACAGCAAAGTCACAGATGGCAAGGTAACTTAGATGTACAGTAGTGCACATTTTGTAAAACATATGAAAAAAACTAAAACGACAGAAAAGAATTTATCAGAAAATATCGACAGAAAGGATTTCCTCTTGAACATGTTGACACAAAGCTTTCTCAAACGGCAAAGAAAATATTGACAGATAATATGATGTATAACTAAGGTTTCTCTCTCTGAACAATTGTTGAAAAAACAGCCATTACCACTCGAATGAGACCAACACGGAAGTGGCGTGGAATGTCCCCCATCATCCCGAAGTCAAAATATGCAAGAGCGCCACTCTTAGTAACAACAAGGTTTCCTGGGTGCGGATCCGCATGGAAATATCCCACCTCAAGCAGCTGCCTTAAAGAGCAGTATACACCCTGTGAGGCCAAGTAAAAAAAATCCATCAGCTCACCACTTTTGAGCAAAAGAAATGATGACTGTATAAGGCAACTGATAGCACATTGTCACTATAGACAGTTATTAGAGTTATACTTGGTCAATCAGCTTCCATGGGTCTAAACGGGCCCGCCTAAGTCCTTCTTCGTCGGTAAGTTTCATTCCATCTATCCATTCCATAGTCAGCACACCTTTGCATGTCATGTCCCAATAAATTTTGGGAACTTTGACACGATTTACTTTATCATTGTGTACAGTACTGCCAGCTTTTTGCTGATCCTTCAGATTGCCTGATGCATACAAGCAGCGAACATCAATAGGAATCCTCATTATCAAAGATTACAAAATACAGATCAGATATGCCATTATAATTTAGCCATGTCCACGAATGAAATGGCAAATACCCATCAGAATGTAAATAGCCTCTCGTAAAGAGCAAATAGATTTCAGAGGAGCACATCAAAAGTTCCTCACTTAAGGGAGATAGTAATCTCAAAAACAAGTGCATAAATAAAAATATTAACCAAGTGAAACATGACTTAGCGGAGTTTGGTGGCTGATGGTAGGTGAGAATGGGAGTTGCAAGTTCAGAAATTAATTTTGAGTACTTGAAGTCAAGGAGATGATTCCACTAATTCATTACCAAGGATATCCATAAGCAAATTATATATTTAATATACTTGCACAACAAAAAAGGCAATGGTGATTGCAAATTAAGAACATATGAGCAACGCTTCTAAGCATGTAGCAACGTACATGAGTCCAAACCAAATAGAGAAGCAAAGCGTTCAGCATTTTTCCCCTCCAGGACGTAGTCAATTTCATCAAACATGTGCCTGACCTGCTCAGTCAAGTTAGACCTGGAAATGTCTATGAGCATGTACAACCCAGTTAAGAAAAAGAAAGAATAAAAATATAGTGAATGCATTGCACGAAACACAGCTAAAAGGGGAAACTGCACATGTGCTCTATATATGAGCAGCTCTATTCTTTTTTCCCCACCACTCCAAAAGTAGATGTAGATACCTTGTGACTACTTTCAAAATGGAATAGGTATGACCACATACACAAAAGGTCCAAATCAAATTCATCACAGAGAATTTAGGAGTTGTATAAAAAATTTGTCGAGACATGAATTTATCACATAAAATACAAGTGATGAAATCTTGCTGAAAAGTAAATCCATTGTATTCTTTTATTGTGGCAGAAAAGAAAATCCATTGGAGAACCAGTACACAAAAAGTTCATAAATTTTATGAAACGTGACCCTATATAACTTATTATAGACAATAACACGTGGCCAGTCGAAGTCGTGAATCTTAAAGAGGCCATTGGCCATCATTATTTTCAAATGAAGTTCTCTTCCATAAATTGACGGGCTTATAGTTCCATGGGACACAAGTTTTAGAGGCTTACTACATCAATTCAATAGCATACGGAAAATCATCAGAAACTAAGGAACAAAAACGAACATCATATAATCAGCTTGTGGAACGCACCATCTCATTGACTGCTACCAACAGATCCTTGCGGGCTCTTGCAAAACGCTTTAGTTGTCCCCCGATCATATTAAACAAGAGAGCATCAAGGGTCAACGACTGAGACATGCCTGGTCTTTGAACCTTAACAGCTA
>CAOJBJ010236486.1:0-11035 GCA_948291685.1 Euphorbia celastroides
TTAACATTCTCAGCGTCGCTGTGTCAGTATCAGCGAAGATATTTCTTCGTCGCTGATCAGAAGGGGTAAAACGATAAGTTTTCAAAGACTGAAATTAAAACGTTTTTAACCGGTAAAAGTCATTCACCCCCCCCTCTGACACGTGCTATTAAACCCAAGGAGACCAACAAATAACTTTTAAGTCAATATTTCTTGTTTTTTTTAAATATTCTTCTTACCTTTTAAGGTATATATTTACACGATTCTTTTAATTTTATTCATTGTATTTAATTAGATCAAATTTCATTTAAGATATATGTATCATTTTACTATATTAGACTTTTATATTAAATAAAGATAAATTAATAAATTTGTATTTCTAATTAATATTTTTTAATTTTAGTAACAATCTCTAAAACGGGGGGAGTACATGTTTAGAAAATTAAGCAGGGGGCAAACTGCAAAATCCATGAAATTCAGGGCCGTGATGAAACTTTCTGCTTTTTACATTCGTATAAGATTCTTTTTAATTTGTTTTGTTGCTTTTTCTGAACCACCGTTGGATTTCCTGGAGCTGGAACTATCATTATCATGGTTCGTGAAAAGACTCTTTTGCCCCCTTTGGTTTAACTAGAGGATAACTCAATCAACGTCACCATGGTCAAGGTAAAAAGATGGTCAAGGTCAACTATAACTTCTTTTTTAATGTGAAAAATAAGGATTTATAGCTAATGTATAGGATATATTGGAAATTTGAAATTTCAAAGTCCAACTTTCATATATAAATATTGAAAAACAAAATTATCCATCAATTATTATAAAAAAAAGTTGATTTATTGATTCATAGTGTTAAAAAGGAAAACTATACCAAGGTAACAAATAAAAAAGGTATAATTTTGCATTATATAGCAATAAAATATTAGACCCCTTTGTTTCATACCATTTGTAAAAAAAGTTGTTTTTTTTAGGTTTTTATTTTTAAACATCAAATTTGCAAAAGGCGCAAAAAAAATAAAGTGACAAGAAATGTTTTCGAGGTAGAAAATAATGTACTTTGAATATATTGTGTTAAATTTAAGAATACTTGTATGGATAAAAATGGGTAATCTACTTCTTAATAAAAAAATTATTTTCTATATTGCTATATTTTTTGGTAGTTTTATTATTTTGCACTAAATTGTTTTGTATCCCTTGCAATGATTTGTCTATTTATTGATTAGCATGTTTGATGAAATAATGAAGGCCCAACTAGAAGTGCTTAACTCATACGGAATTGCGCACGTTGCGTCTTCTTTGGCAACGGATAACTTTATCGATAAGTGATGAGTCAAATTTAGTATTTCCAAATATTATTTAACGAGTTTAAGAATTTAAAAATTAAAAGAAGGAATACAAACTAAAATAAATAAACCCAAACTAGCAGACTTTAAACCAGAAATCCCACGATGAATATATTCTTTACTAGTACATTACAAGTAACCTCTTTAAGCCAACTATGAATTCCTGGTGCATAAGTTGTCTGATTTATTTTTAAATTGCCTAGCCCTTTATTATTATTATAAATAAAACTTGTGCAATTAAATAGTTGTTAATTTTCTTTCGAACAAAATGTAACAATCATAGCATTGTAAACTTATCTCGTCTCAAAAACGTGTGTACATAAGATTTTCGTAACTTATCGGTTCAACAGATTTTTTTTTGTGAGATTTGAATTTAGTTCTTCAATCTAGTACTCACTAATCAATGTACATTATTAACTAGGGTGTGATTTGTAAATTTAGAATAGCTATATGTACAATGAATTTAATTATTAGAATTTAATGATTCTAATGGGTGTGACATAAAAATAAAACGAAATCAAAAGAAGAAGCTTTGAAGATTTGAAGTAAAAATGTGAAGATCTTGTTTCCCTTTGTAATGTAAATTGACCATTTGCTTTATGAAAAGAAGAGGAAGAGGAAAACGTCATTTTCGAATTGCATAAGTTGAAGGCAAAATTGACAATGGAAGTGCATTGATATTAAATGGTGATGAGGTAAGACAAAACTTAGTCTCAAATACTTATGAGTTACGATCTATCACCGACAACTTGAGGCCAGAATGAATTATGTGGTTCATAAATAACTCCAAATTAATTCGATCAAATTATCAAAGCTTGTCTTGACATAGTTGTTTTAAATTTGAAAATGATTTTTCTACCAAAAAAAATTGAAAATTATTTGTAATACTTAAGCCAAACTTATAAGGAAATTTTTAAGTTGGCAAAAAATTCAGTTGTTACTCCAAACTTTAGTGTTGGACACAACACATAACTCCTCTCAGTTGATAAAATTATGTATATTAACTCTTCCGAATTGACATTTTCAATCTCACTCCGGAGGGTGAGTTACACATGCGCCTACGTGTCATTTTATGAAAAAGTTAAATCAATCAATGTATGACACGTGGTGGAGCACAAAAGTTCGCCGAATTGTTTTGGTGGCTGGTCGCCGGAGTCGCTGTAAATTTTGCTAGAGTTGGTTGATCGGCCGTTGAGTTTACTGGATTTTATCCACTCTCTTGAAAAGTCAAACATGTGCCATGTAAGCCACTACATTAACTCGAGGGAGTTAAGTTGTGGTTCCATTCTTTTCAACTTATTTTTCAGTTCAGTTCTGACTCATTAAGTTTCTATTAAATTTTATATAACTTGCATTCAATTACTTCAGTTTCAATAAAATTTTAATAAAAATAAAAATTACTCAAATTTTGAATCATTTGATATAAATTTTATTTCATTAAATTTCGGTTACTAACATTTTACCAACTTGAAAGAGCTATGTGTTCAACATAAAAAATTTGAAATGACAACTGATTTTATTTTGCCAACCTGACTTATGCATTTGACCTAATACTTAAAATCCAAGTCAAACTTCTTAAATTTCGACCGAATGCACAAACTATAATGTTCAAATTGTTATATATTATTATTTTTCATTTTACATATGCGTGGCAACATGTTACAAGCATGTATGAGTAGTTTTATTATAATTTCTTTGGATTGTAAATCAACACAAGGATATTTTGAAAGTAGCAGCACATAATTTGATGCATAAAAAAGGTTCGCTTTACACCAATAGTTTGTAAGTTCGAGTCGAGCTTCAACCGAGCTAAGCTCGAAGAAACAGTCCTATGATACTTAGCATAACACACAGTCTACCAGAGCAAAGTCCAATAAAAAATGCAAAACAAAACCAATATACAATTTAATATAGTTATTGACCATAAAAGGATCAATCTTGTCAATCAAACAACACCAATTTCCAATTCTTTAGATCTCAAATCAAAGAACAAAAATGCCAAAATCCACCGTTGTATTCACTTGCTGCTCGCTGTTAAAGGCTATGGTCTTTTCTTACTCAGCTTCTGTCCAGTTCAATGACTCTGGTCTGTAAATTTCATGTTTTTTTCTATTTTTGGCAAATTCCCAAATCTAAATTCATTTCCTTTTTTGATGCAGATTGGTACTTGTGGTTGCCTCTGTATTTCTGTGCTTCTGCTGTCAACTTTGTAAATTGGGCAATTTCATCTAATTCAGTTATCAGACAAACTGCAAAAGTGACACTTTGGGTTGGATTGTCCATGTTTTTTAAGGTTGTCATTGAAGATTTTCGAGATCGCATTGCAGGGTTTTGGTCTTTAGATTTGAGTGAATGAGTTGTTAGAGAGAAAACCGGAAGTGGGTTAGTTGTTATTTCCATGATTCTACAACTTCAAGCATTTTCGGGTCCGAGAAATTTCCATAAAAGGAAGAAGGGATTTCCGAAACATGTTGAATACGGTAAAAGAATTTGGTTTCATATCATAAAACCTCTATTTAGTGAACTAATAAATGTTAATCGAGATTAATTAGTGTTGATTCCATTGACAGGAATGTTAATCTTGGTGTCCTTCACTTTCAGGCTGCCCTTCGTCTTCTTTGTACTCGAAAAAGGAGAGATGAAATTCGACTCGATCAACTAAACATTTTTCGAAGACTCAATCAGGTTTGGCAACTGAAGCTGTTCAAACCCGTTGAAGGCCTCATAATGTTCCATTTCGATAAAATTTTTTCCTTTTCCGAACTTTTTCTGCTGTAACTGTAACTGTAACTGATTATACTATTGAACATACATACAGAAAACTGCTCAGTCAAAATGTTCACCTGTGGCTGTGGGTACAAAATTGCAGCCATAAAAAAACTTATAACAGTCTAACCGAATTATCCCCGAAAAATAAAATAAATATTTTCGCCTAACGCAGGCGGCTTCTGCACTTTGTAGTTCCACAATGGCATGAAAATCCGCCTCCAGGGGTCATATTATAGCGATAATCGAGAGTTATTTCTTCACCCGGCATAATCTGTTACATCACACAATAATGCAAATAAATGAACCGAGTAAAAATTAAAAACCCAAAAAAAAAGGTGATATGACCATAATTGAAGAGCGTATTTACATCTTGTTTAGCATAGAGCCCGATTCGAGCATTCTGAGATTCCATGCTATCGGTGAGAACTTGGTGGGTCACGAGATTCGCCTTGCAGCTACCAAGAAAACATTAAAAAGTTATCAGCGGGACGGAATCTAGAAAAAAAAAAAAGAAATATGGTAACTATTCCTAACCTGTGATTAATGAATCTCGAAATATTTCCATATTTGGTAGCATCAATGACATAATTTTCCCCTCCTCCAAAGACTCGGCCAATGTCATTGGCATGAGCATCAATGTAAAACATGTAGCTGCAACGTTGTTCGCCATATCTAGAAGCCGGAAAAAGGAAATTTAATTTAAAGATTTGAAGTATAAGATAAAGGTTGGGTAAAAATAGAAATGAAGTATTTGATGTCTAACCTTTGACGCCTTTTGTTCGCCTCATGCTCGTCCAAAACCTCGCCAATATACTCGAACACAAAAGTCCCTCTTAGAATCGGTTCGAGTGCCCTAACTCCCCAACCCTGTACATTTTATAGAAAGTGAAAGAGTGAGAGAGTGCCAAGTGTCCAAACCGTCTACTGCCCTTTGACCTTTAAAACACTTCTCTTGCCCATTAAACTCGCAAAAAGTCAACCGGTTTGCTCCCTGAATACCACGTGTCAGCTGAACCGCTGCACCTTTTGCTAGTTTAAAAGGTGGCATCGAGTGTGTCAAAGGTCAGGGGCAGTAGGCGAAATGGGAAAACTATAGGGATCAATGATGCATTAAGCCAAGAAATAATGTAAGAATATATTGCCTTTTTCTTCGTTTTGAAGACTTCCAACTTCACTCTCAATCCATTCTGCAAAACCCGATTTCGACACGTTTTGCCACAGCTACACGAACGATTGCACTCATAAACAAGGTAACCCTCCTACAACAAAAAAGTATAAAAGTTAGAGTCATCGTATATAGTAATAACGACTCAAAATGTATAATCCAGATTATACCTCTAGTATAAGACGCCCGTGATCATCATAGGGGAACCTTCCATGCATCGGTTTCCCATATATATCTATAGCATCTTCGAAATCGTTATCAAAGAGGTAAACATGATCGCATCTCTCGGGTAAGCACAACGAATTAGGGCAAGCACATCCCAATTGGAAACTCTATACAGGGGAAATACCAAATGTCACTAAAATTGTCTAAAAATGGTATAATGTTTAATAGTCATAAATTTTACCTCGTTATTGGGATTATGATGTTGATCAAGCAATGGCCTAGTAATGTACTTGAAGTTATCCCATAGCCCTGAAACATCGAAACTTTGACCACCCAAAACATCCTCATCTACTACACAAGCTATTGGTAACGCTTCCTTTCCAAAGCTTATATCTATAAACAAGACAGTGACTTTCCCTTTCGGTGTCTCTCTAAAATCAGGCAAGCCAATAACATAATGGCACTCATCAATTTCCCACTCATTGTTCCCGTTTTCAGACAAATTTCCTGACTTTTTAGCAGCAGAACGGTTTGAGCGTGGCACAGCGGGAAAAGTTAAATTTAGTCCTTGATCTCTTACACTCTTGCATCCTTTAGGACAAATGAACCCTTCTTGATGCCACTGAACTCTAGTGTTACTCTCACTGCATATTTTGGCGGCTTTGAGATAGAATCGCTCAGGCAAATCTCCATATTTTCGTTCCAGAGTCACCTTTAAGCTCAATTTACAACAGGCAGCCTTTGCAGCAGCTAAAATCTCGATATTATCGGGCTGAGGTTTTGCCTTCTGCATTTTTTCATACACCGTTGTTGCAACAGAAAAGCATTCGGGTTCTTCCAATCCACCAAAAGCTTGTGGCTCGGGTATTGCACTAGTCGGTTGTGGCGCCAAAATAAGTCTCTTCGAATTTGCATTGCCTCTCTGGATCTTATATTTAGCCGCTTTCCGACCGTTCCTAAATCCAGGGCGGCTTACTCTTCCCGATTTGAAAATATAAGAATTATCACCAATTCCTCTCTTCGGGGGCTGAAGTGAATTTCCTGTCACATTCTGATCATTTTCTGCAGATGTGAAGCCCCATATTTTGGCAAGTCTCTCTTTTTCGGTGCAAACCAACTTATAAAAAAGTTCCCCAACGCCCGAGTCTTTAAAACACTCAGAGAAAGCCCATTGAAGTTGTACATCCATTTCATCTCGGTTTTGCAACATAACACTCTTGAAGAGGTTGTAGAAAACGTCACAAGCTTTATGCAGACAAAGCTTTTGATTCAGAGAAAAGCAGCCCTTTAAAAGATCAATAAATACTTCTTTCGGTATTATTCTGTTCTTGCCATATCTCGATCGCCTCAGCCATTTGGGCTTATGATTCTTGCAATAAAGCGAATAAAAACTCGGGATTTCCCTGCAAGGAAAAGCGCTGCCTAGGGGGCTCGAACCGATGCAATGAAGAGGAGTAACCACTTGTTGAAACAGCACAATGTCTTTGCAAATTGACGGTTCTGCCCCTGGATTATCGACCCGGGGCCCGTGTTTTTTGCAGAACGAAGACCCAGGCAAGGACCGGTGCTTACATTGCTTGCCAAAAATTGTGGTCCCACCACATATCGGGCTGTCAACAGAACGAATTGGTTCGGGTCTATGGGTGCTGAATCGAGAGGTCAGATGAATGCAACAGTAGCTCTCACCATCATTGGCCCACCTGTCGCATTGGCGGCCCTTGGCTTGGATGAAAGCAATGCACTTTCGGTTCTTAGTATGAGGAACTACATTTTCAATAGTGATCGGTTGAAGCAAGTTGCTCATTTCGACTTCTGAAGGATTTGGCTCTAACCGGCGAATATCGAGCTTTGGCTTCTTTTGGGAAGCCGAAATACTCGAACTTGATGGACTTCTACATCTCTTTCTTACTATATCTGCAACAATGGATACAGTTTGAGCAGCTGAGGAGCTGTTTTCCCCCCTGGAAATGGGTTTCGGGTTCAAGGGCACGTTTGAAAGAGAAAAGACTTCGGTCCACAGAATCGATTCATCCAGTTCCTAGTCCAAAAATGGAAAGGATATTTACTAAATACGGAAAGAAAATATTAGACGCCGTCATAATGATCTGTTTGCCAACGAACTGAAACTACAGAAATCATATTTGGATATTTGGAGTAGCAAAAAAAAAAAAAGTTTCGATCTTGTCAATATATTTTGAATTTTATACATCTTAGCATATAAATACCTCTTTTAGCAGTTCAACGGATTCTGCACTTCGTGCTACGTCGCACTGTTGTGCCCAAGAAGGAAATAACTGCAGCCGCCAGTTAGAATTAATGAAGCGCGGGAGTATCATCTGTTAAATAAGGGAAAATCCCATTATTATAATAGGAAATATAATAAACGAGAAAATCAGAAAATCTAAACTTTTATATGAAAAAATGTCAAAAAGATTGGAACTTGCATTGTGAAGCTGCAGAAGCATTCGGCCTAGGTCAGAATAACTGCCAGAACTCGCAGCCTCCATAGCCATTTTCTTCCAATCCGTCACATCCCGAGCAGTGTCCACCAAAGCCTTAAAAGCAAGACAAGTACAAAGGTATAGAACCACTTATACCTAATTATAAGAAAAACAACAGAAAAATGCATTTGAGAGAAGAAATTATACCCCGCGATGAAGTCGATCAGCAACAGTCATAATGCCAACTGCTACCCTTTTCATTATACATCGGTTTGCTACACTCAAATCTTTAACCACTTTTTGCCCATCTTCTTGCATTTTATAAGCATTAGGCTGAGGGAATTCCCCGATCGATCGAACAAGCATCATGTCTGCCCATGAGTAGTTTTTGGTATGAGGAAAAAATACCACAATATATGTATTTCGATCGTCAGTTGGCTTCGCTTTCAGAGCTGTTAAGGGCCAATCTGCCCTTGCACATCTTATTCCCGCCTGCCACTTTCCTCTCCACTAAAAAAGGACAAAAGTACCAAAACCCGAGTTAAGCTAACAAACAAAGATAAACTCGAGTGAAATGAATGTATTTAGTTACCTTGACCCATAATGCAACAGGCTCATCACGTTGCAGCCATCTGGGTACTGAGACTGAAGACTCGGGATCCCTACCATTGTTCGGGTCAATAGCAACAATATCTAAAGGTGCATTTGGAGGTACTTCCATAATTTGCACCAACCTTAGCAGTCCTGTATAATCAGTACAAACTACAAAAACAACTACCCGAAACTCGAGTTAGAATGAGAAACATTTTATTACTGAAGCTGAGAGAGAAAGAGATGTACTTCTAGATGACAGTCGAAAAAAGCAACCACACCGAATCAGATTGTTGGATTGTCATTAAATGCTTTTTTTTATCTAACCAATTACCAATATCGATATAGATCATTTCGATACATGAAAAAGTTCAAAAGCTACTCTTTCAAACACCAAAAAACTGTAACTTTCGAAAAACAGTTGGAACAAACACATTCGGGAAAAATACTTAAGCCACGTGGAATGTTTCCGTTCATTAATTGTCGAATCTACATTCAATTATTGGAAGAAGATCATTATCTACATACCATTTAATGCATTTTGTAATGTTTCATAACTTGAGATATAGAACAATGATCAGACGCCACGTGTAATCAACGACAGATAAAACAGATTTCCCGCGCATATTCAATAGATCTTATCAGCAGGCTCTCCATATAAATGTAAAAAAAAGGACAGACCGATGCATGAAGCTAACCTAAAATCATGCACAATCCTGTTAATGGCCTCAACTCGATTGGGGAAAATTCGAAACTTACAGACTACCCTAGTGCAGACAACAGCAGCTAAATCCCTAGAACAGAAATGGAAACATAATGTTCTATTTGTCATAATGATCACACAAATAACTCGAAAATCATTTAGGGTTTTCGGTTAAAATTGCACCAACCACTGTAATTTAATGGTGGAAACTACTGCAAATACCTTGAATTCAATCATAACTACATCAATTTAATTTTCAAAAAAACAACCAGGCCTAAATTCTAGCAATCTAGGAAATTTAATATGGTTTAGCAGTTAGAAGAGTATAAGATTAAAGATTGAAACTTTATATAAAGAATCAGGACATAATCCAATGTTACAGCAAAACTCAATTCAACTCAGCAAAAACGAAAAAAAAAAGCAGAAGAAATGAACACCAAATGTATGAAACAGCTCAATCAAAATCAATCAACAGATGACAAAAATTAGGGATTACCCTAAAACCCTAACCCTAATCTCCTAGACCCATTTAAAAAAATTGCAAATTAGTACCAAATCACCATCAATCTCTGCAATTAAGAAGAATTCAAGCAAAACCCAAGTCCAGAAACCAGAACACCAGTTTTCCATGTGATCCTAAAGATGGTGGGTCCGATCCCAACCCCTAAAAAAATTTAAAAATCAAAACTTTATCTATGCATGCACCGAACAAACTCAAAATCTCAGGCAAAATGTCAATTTCCAGACCAAAATCAAACATGGGTCATCTTATTTTGCAAGAAAGATTGAATCCTTACCAACAATTCTGCAAAATTCCACACTTCTTTCTAAGCTGCAAGCTCAAAATTGACTGCAACACAAAAAACCCAAGGTAAATCAACATGTGACATACAAATGTAGAGAGAGAAGAAAAAAAATTACAGAGAGCAGAATGTACCTTCAAAAGAGTAGGGGAAGATCAACTCAGATGAGCCTATAATTTGAAGGTTTTGGCCATTGCTAGTGAAAATTGGGGGTGGAATTAGGTTGTCTTTTTACTCTGGTGGGTTGATTTTTTTTTTCTTCGGATGTGTTGGTTTTATATCGATAGAGAAACTATGTGCGTTGGCAAAAAATCAGTGCCGTGGACAAAAAAAAAAAGGAAAAAAAAAATTGCCAAATTGAATATTGGGAATTTGGGTTTAATTGGTAAGTGCAGTCAAGACTTAGCTTTTTTAAAAAAAATCTTGAGTTTTTTGGTAAGTAATTTAGTAGTCTGGATTTTTTAGTTATTTTAAATTGTGTTGGGGATATGTATGTTGCCGAGATTAGACTCTCCTTCGAGATCCTCGTTAATGGTTGTTTTGACTATAAACGAGAACCTAGAAAACAGAAACGGCGTCGTTTCTTTTAGTGGAGTTTTGCAGTTGGGCTTTATCTTGGGCTTGGTGGTGTTGGGCTTTACAAGCCCAAAGAGGTCCCATTGCTAGTTGGGATTTCAATTTGTAAGGTGTTACTTCAACTTTTTGCTAGTTTTTTTTGTAGGTTGGTCGGCATTTTAAGTTAGGTGGAACTATCGTTAGCTATTAGACCGTTTGGTTTCATTTGTATGCACCTTTGATCATAGTTTGTGGTCCAAGGCACTTTTTGGGGTGGCCTTGCTATGATGCTAGAACCACTTTCAACAACCCGAAAATCACTTGAAATCATGGATAGTTCGATTTTGGCTCAGGATGAACGTTGGAGACAGCATAACACATGAAAGTTTAATGGGAGATAGTGTATTTAGTGGAGGATGGGTGAGAAACATGTGAGCATAGGGAAACAATACCTGAAAATGACATTATTATTTGTTTGTTTCTGAAACTATTTTATCCCCTTCATAAGAATTTGAATTTATTTT
>CAOJBJ010236849.1:0-13655 GCA_948291685.1 Euphorbia celastroides
ATATCTCTAATATTTTTTTTTATAAATTAAAATGTATATATATATATATATAGATATATATATATATATATATATATATATATATATATATATATATATATATATATATATATATTGTGGTTGGTGAAGAGGCATTATTTAGGTAAAGGACTAATCCCGAAAACCTGGGCATGATGTTGAGTAGGATTTTCATTACCATTTATTTTAATTTTATTGGCTGCAAATTTTTCCTTATTATGCTTATCCATTCTAAGTTTATGCTTAGATTTCCACTTAGAAAATAACATCGTAATTAATAAGAAAAAAAAATTTTGATTTAAAAATTACTCATTGGTTTTAACTTCTCGAGATGAATAGTTTCTTTAATATTTCTATTTTGTTCTAACAGGAAAATTTGTCAAAAGATCAAATAAAAAACGAGTCGTACAAATGTAATCTATTTAGGGTCACGATCGAGAAATCAACATGTTGAACAAGTTTCAAATTAAGTCATCATTTAGAAATCTAATTCTTTTGGTGGTTTCAGAATTGTGTTCTATTGTGTTAATTTTTGTTTATTATATATGCTGTCTAGAACACGAGTTGGAATCTACGAAAATCCCACTAAAAATTAGCTTAATGAAAAATGGAAAATACCAATGATAATGTGTTCCTAAACCAACCAATCTGCACTGAGTAGTGTTGAAATAATTGAAACAGTGAGAGCACTATAATAACATAAAAAAATATCTCTTTTAATGACACTTATAATAAGAGATTACATGAAAATGTAATTCTTTAACGCATAAATTAAATGGAAAAATATTTCATTACACTATTTTCATCTAAATTTAGATTTTGTAGTTATTATGCAAATCAAAGTTAAAAAAATATCTTAATAAAAAGTAACTTACAGTTAATCTAGTAACACTTATTGTGAAAATTACTGAAATCTAGTTTAGATTCCACTAAGTACATCCACAAAAATGAACTTTATTGATATAGAATTGCCTAAAATGCTTGTAAACTATAACTATTAAGGGCCCGTTTGATTTATTTGTCGTTACGGTTATCGTTTATTTGTTGTTATATTTTTGTCCCAAAAATGGCTAAAAGAAATGGTTAAGTCTGTAAACAAACACTTGAAAATATTGATTGACATCGAATAATAGAAGAATATATGTCACATGAATCACACCTTTAAAACTTTATCTTACATATAATAGAACTATTTGGACAAAATTGAGACCTATTAATAACGCAAGTATAACGTGCATAGATGTAACGCATGTGACGGTAAAGTCTCATAAGAGGCATATTCTTGACCATAATGATATAAAAAATCGAAATCACTCGAGTGGTTATCGGCCTTTTCTTGCCCACTCTAATCTTCGTTGCAGTATCTCTAGAAAAATTATACCTCTTTATTAATATATATCGATTGATTTAGTCCGATAAATATTGTTATTAAGTTTATTATATATACTTTACTTTTTTTTTGCATTATGCCACTAAACTTACTACCAAATTTATTTGTTTGTTGTCATAATTCTTTTTGTCCGTTCGGTATATGGAGCTTTATTCCAACTACATTTGAATTAAAACTCGAATTATGCACCTGTCTATGGTGGATGAGTTTGTTAATGAAGATATTTTGTATTCAGAAGGCTCAAAACGTTGAACCAGACACTAGTTCCATCATCATATTTTTAAGAATATACGTATTCAATACGGATCATTATGCCTAAATTATTGAATTTAAAAATTCACATCATTTTTTATTGGCAGTTGTGTGAATTCATCGATTAATATTCACCATTCAAATTAACTGGTAAAATTAGTGTACACTAGTGTATTTTTATCAATAAGTTTTAATTTCGAATCTCAAACTAAGCACTCCTTTTTTAATAGAGATTAGCGTTAGCCACCATGCAAAGTACTTATCAAAAAATGATTCATTAATCAATCACTTAATTAAGTAATTAACCAACTAATCATTCTCACTATAAATAGGCCATGCACACAATGGCAACACACACAAACACTTCACCAAAAATGGCAATAGAACATCAAAACCAAGAAACCGAAATGGCAGAAAGAGGAATCCTTCCAACAGCAACCGATCCGTTGGAACTAACAGTGGATGAAGTAGTCGAAAACTATGTTGGATCACTCGGATTATCTCAAATAATCCATGTGTTGTTGGTCTCTCTCGCTTGGATTTTTGACTCCCAAAACACTTTAGTGACGATTTTTAGCGACGCTCAGCCCCCTTCATGGCGATGCAAATTACTGACGGATCATTTTCTCTTGCAAAATAATACTGCTCTCTCTTCTCTGTGTACCGGTGGCGGAATTATTAAAGGCCGTCAAGAGTTAATTTGTGGGCTGCCGGCAGGGACTTGGGAGTGGGTTGGCGGTGGTTCTAGCTCAATTATAGCAGAATGGGGTCTCATTTGTGACCGGAAATTTTTTGCCGGCGTTCCTGGCTCAGTCTTCTTTATTGGCTCTCTATTGGGTACATAATTTCTTATAACATTTACATAGGAATATTGCTACAAATAAATAATAGGTTGAAATGTTTCTTATAACTAGCTTATAAGTAGCTTATAAACAATTTGACCGTTCGGTTAAAATTGTTTATAAGTAGATTTGTGAGCGGTTGAATTACTAGAAGAACATGCAATAAGTTGAAAAAAGGCCATTGAAATGTTTCTTTAAGTTTTGCTTAAGTATTTGGTAAAACTAACTTATAAGAGGGTCGAAAACTGCTAATTCAGTAAAATTTATGTATAGAGGATATAGCTTTTGTGTATGAAATTAGATGTGTGTATATTTGTTTTTATCCTGTCAACCTTTAAGTGCTTATAAGCTAGTTATAGATAAGCTATAAAAGTCATCTAATAAGATTTAACTTATTATACATTTACAAGGTAAATTTTAAGTTCGTAAAAATACTTCAGAAAAGTGATTAAAAGTAAAGTATAAGTTGGTGTAATCAACTTATGAGAAATCTGATTTTGAAACCTTAAGTTATTATAAAATTTTATTAATCAAATTAATTTATGATTTCATTTTGAGCCTTTAGTGAAAATTTATATTAGGAGGAAATAAGCTAATTAAACAGGACTACTTTAAGTAATTAAACTACATTACCCTTAAAATTTATTGTTAAGGAGTGCTAATTCATTATATATAAACTTTATGTTGTATTAAGAGACATAATGTTTAGCAATACAGAGTAATATTCGTAATACGAATCTCTTTATCTGTTTATTTATTTATTTTGTGTTTTCGGGTTGTAGGTTCGGTATTCTTCGCCTTGTTAGCCGATGTATATTTGGGGAGAAAGAAAACCGTGTTGCTTTCATGTGTACTAACCTCACTAACCGCACTCGTCACGTCTTTCTCTCCAAACATTTGGATATACGCATTGTTAAGGTTCCTAAACGGATTTTCTCGGTCTGGAATCGGAATCTGTTGCCTTGTTCTTGCAACTGAAGCTGTAGGTCGAAAATGGCGAGGCCAAGTAGGCAACTACGGGTTTTTCTTCTACACCGTCGGCTTCATGTCACTTCCTCTTATTGCATTCCACACAAGAACTAATTGGAGAAATTTATACCGAGTCATTTCGCTCTTTCCACTAGTCTACTCTCTCCTTTGTATTCCTTTCATCTCAGAGTCGCCTCGATGGCTTCTCATTCGAGGGCGAAACAAAGAAGCTCTCGACATATTGAAAAAATATGCCAAGATAAACGGTAAAAGTTTGCCTCCAAATCTATCTCTCACTGATCCATCGATATCAAAAACGAACCAAATGCCTAGCGAAGGCGAGGAAGCCGATGAAACTAATGCGAAAGAGAGACTATGGACTACTCCTTGGGCTGCTAAAAGAATGGCTACAGTTATGGTTGCGGGTTTTGGTATCGGGTTTGTTTACTATGGAGTTCAACTGAATGTCGAAAATCTCAACTTCAATCTGTATATGACCGTTGCACTCAATGCATTGATGGAGATTCCAGCAGTAGTTATAGGGACAATACTCTTCGGGATTGCAAGCCGCCGTTTGGTCTTCTCATTGTCTGCATTTTTAGCCGGGGCTTCGAGTATTCTTTGCATTCTTTTCTCTCACAAAGAGCACCACGAGAAGTCGAAGGGAAGTTGGGGTCAGCTGATCATAGAGGGGATCGGTTTCATGGCAGCGTCTGTTGCATACGACGTTCTCTATGTTTATTGTGCTGAGCTTTTCCCGACCAATGTTAGGAACTTCTCAGTTTCGATGTTGAGACAAACCTTAATGTTGGGGGCTTCGATTGCACCTATGATGGTTGTGTTGGGTCGAATGAGTCCATCTCTTTCGTTTATCATGTTCGGTGCTCTCTCGATCTTCAGTGGAGTTATTAGCTTATGGTTGCCCGAGACAAGGAATGCTCCTCTTTATGAAACCTTCAAACAGCAAAGAGAAAGTGAAAACCGAACCAGTGAAGACAATGGACACTCTAGAAGTAGCCACTGAAGAACCATATCAACAAATTTGTACAAGAATTAGTTCTTCAAATTACTTGGCTAAGACATTTTACTAGTTTCTTCTATGCAATAAATGAAAAAATTGTTGATTTTGAAGAAATTCATTTCATCAATAATGAATTAATTATTTGGGCAAACATGTCAGCCATCAGTACTTACCATAACTAAACTGAATGACGAGCTTTACCTATTTAGGCACGAACAATATACATCACTATCTTATTAAGGATCGAAACGAGATAACAAAATTCACATAAAGCTAAAGGCAAACACCATAAATTACCATTCCGAGCAAAACAAAACCACAAATATGAATTCCAACACTCCCATAACCAAATCCCAAAAAAGAACTGTAGTTAAAAACTCACAATCATCAAACAAATCCTCGAATTTCGGTCAAACCGAAGCCAAAATCCTGTGTAACCATAAAACTAGTCCAGAATGTGACATTCTGCAGCATTGAAATCTTAATGCCGGGCCTAAAGAGCCTCGTTCAATGACAATGAGGAGAGCTGATCGGCTGCACCGCCAGCTTGTTGCTGGACGCTTCGAAGAACATCCATGGCTTCAGCAACCTTAGCTTTGAGGGCCTCCGGTGACTCGAGCAAGTGCAGGACCTCGGTTTGGTCCATCTCCAGGAGCATGCCGGTCACCTTAGCTGCTGCATCGGGTTCCAACTGCTCGACTAGAGGGTAGAGATTCTCACCCAGCATCTGCATTAATGATCCAGTGCATGATATTAAATAATAAAAAAAACAGGTAAAGCAAAAACCAGCTATTCTATACGACCGAATCAGAGTTTCTTCCCTCTAATTTCTGATTAATAAAAAATAAATGATAATAGGGTAAGGGTTGCAATAAGAGTGCCTAGCAATTCTTAGTAGTTATGTAGCACAGAAATAGGAAAGGAAGCAGCAACCGAAATGGAAATGCTAAACATAATGTAAATTCAGGTTTCCGAGACGAAAGTGGAAACAGGATATGTTAGTTTTTAAGAGTAACTGGCTACTACCTTGCTTTGTACAGTAGGATCTTTGACATGTCAAGTTCAGACTTAAGAGAAACACAGGAAAAAAAAAATTGTTCTATAACATGCTGATAACCAACAACCAATGAGGTCTTCTATAGTCTGGCAATACAATTTTAACATGAAAAAATCATTTCAACCAATCATGTACTTGAAATTCAAATCCACACAAACATAATCCTTATAAAATTGAGTCACTAATTATAGGAACCATCAAAGCAATCATGATTATTTTCTTTCATACTTACAATTTCCGATACTTATACCTGTTTGACATAGACTGTGGTTGATACCTAAATGTACTAATATGTTGTAATTCATTAACATTTTAATCGCATTTATGTTCCCCTTTTTGTAATGTTCCTAAACATTTTCCAATTTTGTATTACAAGATTTCCTTTTTTTCTTCAAAAAGATCAGCTCATTAATTAGCACAGTTCATGAATCAACAAAAGTGGTGGCCGAATCGACCTATCCACGTCAATTCATCACAATCTAAGGTGGATTTCGATTCGCCTATCGGTTCAAATCTATTTTGGAGCAAATCCAATAGTACAATCTGTAACACTAATCATATGATATGAAAAATTTCCAAAAACAATGTTTCTAGCATGACAAGGAACTAGTCAACAATAAATATTATAGCTAGCACAAATAAAAATTAAACAGACAAACAGGGAGTCGTAATCATACCGTTTTCTGCTGCTCAGGGGTAGAATTAGCAAGTACACTAGCCAAAGCACTAACAGAAATATGTGGATTTCCAGCTAGAGTAGCCTCATGCAAAGGCATACCACCACCCACATCATAAGGCGACGATAGCATGCCACCTACGCCACTCATTGGGCCATCAGGCATGCCTCGGCCTGGAGGGTATCGGTAGACCTGACCCCTCGGAAGCATCTGCAATAAAAAAAATCCATCAAAAAAATAGGAATACTGCCAAAAAATTAAATTGCATAGAAGTCGGTAATTAAAGCCAACCTGCTGCTGCATCATTGGAACAGTCTGCTGGGATTGTTGGCCGGCTCCTGAACGCCTGCCACCAGGCCGCTGGCCCTGCTGACCTTGTTGAACCATTGGCACAAAGAAGTTTGGCATTGGAGCCCCTCCAGGCCTCATTCCAGGTACAAGCTGCTGCTGATATCCAAACCCAGGCTGGAAATGCCACCATATATACATAGTTGTCAAATTGAGATTCATATCGAGAATCGAAATCCAAATTTTATGAACATGTTCGACTAAGAATTTAATTGAATTCTTGTCTACAAATGCAATTTTAATATATAAAAGGAAGTCACATCAACTAAACAAGTATTTAACTTTAAAACTAATGCAGATGTTATGTCAATCACCATCATTTTTTTCTGATTCCATGATTTCACTTATTAGTCTTGATTTTTTACCAAATTGATTTATTCATCTCTCCCCATTACGTCGACGAATCTTGGACGGAATGAATCATAAGATTCATGACTGATTCAATTGAATTTAGATTCACCCTATAGATTCGTATCGATTAATGGGTGAATCAAATCGAATTCATACCGTGAATCAAAAGATTCTGATAACTATTATATTAATAAGATACCAAATTGGTGATCTGATCATTTCATTTACTAATGAGAAACTAATTTAAATTGTACTTTCCAAAAAAACCATGCAAGATGATAAGACTAAAAACATGTCATTTCGAATAAAACAACTCAGCATCAAAGGAGGGGGCTACCTGGGGGGGAATAATAGCAGGTGGACCTTGTCCATAAAATATCTGCTGTCCAATCCCTGGAGCACCGGGAGGATACATCGGCATGCGAGGGCCGACAGATGGCGCCATTGGAACTGGCCTCATCTGAGAGAATTGAGCCTGCATCCAAATATCATGTCTTTACTTTTGTACAAGAGAGTCATTTGATTATACAAAGACTTCTTTGAAATCTATCGCTCCTTTCTATTCAAATATACTAGCAGAGAAACAGAAAAGTTGAAAAAGCTGAGAAGTTTTGTGAAAAAAACTGATACCTGCAACCTGGCTCTCCTGTCTACCTTTCGCTGTGCCAGGGCCACATATAGTGGTTTACTAACAACCATTTTGCCGTTCATCTCCGTAAGCTATCCACAGAAGATTATCAATTGTCACTTAAATTTAAGAACTTCAACAAAGTAAAAGGACAACAAATATAAAATAAAAGCCCTTTACAGCTCTAGATGCCTCTTCTGGAGTAGAGAAGGCCACAAACCCTGAACCTCTGCTAATTCCATTAGGATCCCTCATAACCTTTTCACATTACAAATGAGTTTAAAGCAGGTGTGAGTAGATTAAACAATGAAAATCACATTCATGGCACACAGAACTATGAATTTTATTACCTTGCATGAAGTGATTGTTCCGAATGGAGCAAAGAGCTCCTTGAGTTTCTCATCACCTATGCTATCATCTAGATTTTTTATGTACAAATTGGCTCCCTGAAACTTGTCAGCTGCCTCTTTCATGCTCTGCTCAAACCCAGCTTTAAGCTCGTTTTCCCTCTCAGATTTCTTTTGTGCCTTACCAACATACCACTCCTTGTCATCAACTTTCTCTCCATTCAGTGCATCAACAGCTCTTGCAGCATCATCTGCATTTTCGAAGTTGACAAATCCGAAGCATCTCGACTTACCATCAGCATCCCTCATCACCACAACACTGGTTATGGGTCCAAATTCACCAAAATGTTTCTTTAGATAGTCTTCAGTAGTCACTTCAGCAAGATTCTTCACAAATACATTATTGAACTTTGTCTTGTCAGTAGAAGCATCTCTTTCCTGCTTGCGAAGGAAGGGTCCAACATACACTTGCTTGTCATTCAAAAGCATGCCATTCAACTTCTCAATTGCCTTTTGGGCAGCTTCCTCACTGTCAAACTGAACAAATCCATAGCCCTTTGACTGGCCAGCAGCATCAGTAGCTACTTTGCAGGAAAGAATGTTCCCAAAAGTAGAGAAGGTGTCATGCAGTGCCTTGTGATCAATAGCCTTATCCAAATTCTGCAAGGGTTCATTAAAAGAAAATGTCTGTTAGGACACAGAAATGGGGATTGGGGAAGCGAAAATAAGGGGAAAAACAGCAACCATTCATCAGTAAGGAATACCTTGATAAAAATGTTACCAGCCCCACTTTTGCGGATACTTGGGTCACGATGTGAGTACATGATACGAATGGGCCTTCCATTGAGAGGGGTGAAATTCAGCATATCCAATGCTCTGGCAGCTAAAATTCTTAGAGCAAAAGGAATCAGAAAGGAGTAAATATGGAAAGAATATCAAGTATTAAAACTTAATCTCAACTTTCCAAATAAATAAATGTTCCGCGTATAAATTTCAGCTGCAACCTACGAAACATATTGTCACTCATTCAAAATTCAAATGCTTACAATGCAGTAAATCAAAACATATGAATATTTTTCAGGCTTGGATTTAAATAACAATCAAATTCAGATCAAGTTGCACATTTCCAACCTTCAATGAAGTGGTATGCAATAAAAAGTAGACCTACTACAGAGTTTTTATGAATACAAATGCATGACAGTATTTTAAGGCACAGACAATGACTAGGAGCACTAAGAGACAATTACACAATTCAGGTGAATTTCAAAGAAGATTGTACATCAGAGAACAGAACTTTTCAGCCACTTCATCGGTACAACTCCACAACGTTACACATAGTTTAGCGACATTCAATAGTGAAGCATGTCAATAAATTATCTTCCTTTTATGCAATCGCAAAACAATAGAAGCCTTAGAACCATAAATGAATGTATAAATAAGGGATGCATATTAAGGAAACTATCATCGAAGCCCCACCAAGAAAATGCATCTTCATGTCAAAGCGCAAGCCCTAACAATGCGAAGCCAAGAGCTCCAAAGTCATCACTACATTGAGAATCCTATTCCTCCCCATTACATTAAACAACAGTATTTCAAATACAATTTCAAACTTCCAGCTAAAAAAACCAACTATACTCATTCATATCATATTATCTCACAATTACATACAATGGACACGAAATCACATAGTTCAAATGAATCGGCAATAACTCCATTTCATAAATGAAAAAATAATAACTTTTCTTGAAATGCAGTTCATAAAGAAGCTTTCTACAGTGCATTAATGCAATAACTAATTTCAATTGTGGATGGAAACACTTCGCCGAACCAATTCCAAAAATGAAACCGCATTCCTCAGCTAATCCCTAAAAACAGAAACCAAACAAGGAATAAGAATGCTAACCATCTTGAGGATTACTGTAGTTAACATAGCCGTAACCCAGCGATCGTCGAGTACTCAGGTCTCTGCAAACCCTAACAGAAACCACTTGCCCGACTTGATTGAACAGATCATACAAGTGCGAATCGGACACATTCTGCTCCAGATCCCCAACGTAGAGGGAAGTCGTCACAAACTGCGGGTTGCTTCCACCATTAACACCCTGCGCCTGAACTGGAACCTGAACCTGCGCCATTTCTCCTACTCTCACAAACAAAAACTCTCTTTTTTTTTCAAAATTCTCTTCCCTCTCCTCTTTTTATTTCTCTAACAGCAACGAAACAAAGAAAAACACACCAATCCTACCTCTTCTCTCCCTAAACAGCAAACCCTAACTGATAAAATCGGATAAGAGATCTAACGGATAAATATGATTTTGGGCTCTAATTTTTCATCTTTTTTTGGGGGTTTTGAATTTGGATAGGGGAGGAGAGGGAAGGCGGAGAAAGAAACGATGATATTGGCCGCCGGAACAGGGACTGAGAGAGAAGCGGGGCAGAATAAAACTGCACTGAAAAAGTAAGGGTAAATTTGGAGCTAAAGATAAATAAATCAATATAGTCAGGAAAAAAAACCCTAAATTCATCAAATATAATCTCAGCCGTTGATTCACGTGTATTTCTATATTTGACAAATGAATGAATATATCAGTTTAATATGGTTATTTTATTGGATTTTGTATGTAAATGTATTTTTTTTATATTTTTATATTTAAGAGTGTCTGGTGAGATCATTATAGCGTAATTATTTGGTCATAAAGTTCATGGGGGTAACAATTACTCAAAATAATCGGATCAAAAGATTAAAATGTCCCAACCTAAAAAAGGTAAAATAACAAGAAACCTTGATAAATAATTGTCAGAAATCAAAGTTGAAGAGAATCTGTGTATTTAGGGGTAGCAGTTCAGGCAATAAAGCAAGCTATCAAGAAGCCGCTGTTGAGTTATTGGTAATTATGCTTTTTTCATGAATCATAAGCATGTTTGCTTTTTCTTTTTCTTCCTCTTCTATTCGATTTTGTTGAACCATTGAGAGAAATCTCAAATCAAAATTCATTGCAGAAAAAAGACATCTCAGGGGCAGGAATGAATGAGGCAAGCGTTTCAGGGCAACGCTTTGCTCTCTGCAGCTGGGTAACGTAATCGGGATCTCCAAATCCCCAATTTCAGAACATCAAATGGCACGCATCAACGTTAAAAGAGTCCATTTTCATATCGTTTTGCGGTCTTTGTCCGAATATTTTGAGTAATTGTCGATGTCTTTACCAATCCACAAGTTTATTTAATCATTTGAAGATTTAGATCATGTTCTCTTGGACTTAAGATTAGGAAAATAAGTTCAGTTCAGTTAAGTTTTAATAAGTTTCAATAAGTTCAATTCAGTTCAGCTTTAATAAGTTCTGTTCAGTTCAGTTTAGCTCCAATAAACTCAGTTCAGTTCAGCTTCAATAAGTTCCAACAAACTTATATAACAACAATTAATAATAAGTTTAATAATAATAATAATAATAAGGGTTAACTTCAAAAAATCACCCTTATGGTTTCACTGTGTCTCAAAACACCCTTAATTAGGTAATACTCACCTTTCATAAATACACCAACTAGAGATAAATGAATGAATATACTGTAAAATTTGGTTATGAGAAGTATAATTTATTTTTTTTCAAAAAATCTGTTGAAAAGTTCCTATATTTTGATTTTTTTCTCAACGTACATTGTTTTGACAAGTTAAATGGTGCGGAGAATTGTATTTAAACCCAAAATTCAGAAAATATATATGTAAATATGTACAAGTTGTTTTATTACTATTTTTCTAGGAAAAAAGAAGAAGAAGAAATTGGTGCAATAATTATCTTATGGTTTTACATTTTGAACAATATAGTTTTATCTTAACCATGATCATATGTTTTAATAAAATTGTTTGTCACTTTTTAAGTATATCATGAATTTACTATTATAAGTTTAATTATTTTGTATATTGTATATTTTTCTATTAAATTATATTATATATTTTAATCACTTAAATTCTATTAAGTTCTAATAAGTTTAGTTCAGTTCAGTTCAGTTCAGCTCTAATAAGTTCAGTTCAGTTCAGCTCTAATAAATTCAGTTCAGTTCAGCTCCAATAAGTTCATTAAGTTCAGTTCAGCTCAGCTCTAATAAATTCAGTTCAATTCAGCTCCAATAAATTATATTAAGTTCATTTCTGTTCAGTTTAGTCTTGCCTTAGTTGTGATTTTATCAAAGTCAACTTGAGGAGTAGCTATAATGTCCGAAATTGTATTTTGGAGCATTGAGTTCAAATTCTAATGTATGTTTTTTTCTAAAAAAAAAAACAAACACAAAATCATACCTAAATTTTGTGGTTATACTTTATGTATATTAAGTGATTGCGGAAAGGACGCATAGTCATGCACCAGTTTAATTTTTAATGTCGTTCAAATTTCAAAACAATATACGTCATTCAAATCTTTGTTATTGGAAATAAACGTGTCTTTTCATTAGTTTAGATTAGTAAATTTTGGTGCGAAAATTTATCACATTTACAAGCGAATTTGATAAGAAGATTTGAACATAATGACTTTTTTTGTTTAAAGTACAAACTTATGATATTCGTTAAGTGAAATTTCATAAACATTCTACCTTTGTAATCCTATTGTGTATCTCTTCCTTGTATGATATAATATTTATGTTTGTTTATATATCATTTTGCCTCTTTGTTTGTTTCCAAATACTTCTTATGAGATTTTTATATGTACATTGCTTTTTTCTTAACGTGACAAGTCTAATTGATCACTCATGCTGGAGTCACCCTAGTGCATATATAGTTTAAAATATAGCTTCCCCCAGCATGTGATGGGAACTTTATCGCCTTTAGGTCACTTTGATTCTGATGACGTCCTTTTAAATTTCGAAACCTTTTTCAATTTTCGATTAGATATTGAGTTCAAATCCTAATGTACGTAAAACACAAACGGTACCTTAAAATTATGGTCAACACTTTATGGTAGGGGTGATGTTAGCTCGTGAAAAAGACGCATAGTCATGCACGGGTTGAACTTTTCCTTATTTAATGTTATTCAAATTTCGAAATAACTCCATAAGCTATAAGTCATTTAAATCTTTATCAGATTAGTTGATACAGAAATGAACGAGACTTTTACTTGGTTGAAATTAGTAAATTTGGTGCAAAATTTTAATATCATTGACAGGCGAATCCAAAAAAATATGGTAAGAAGATTTGAACATAATAATTTTCTTTATTTAAATTACAAAATTATGATATTCGTTACGTGAAATTTTATGAACATACGGCGTTGTAACCCTACTATGTATCTCTTCCTTCTATGATATAATATTTGTGTATATTTACACATCATTTTTCCGTTTCGTTTGTCTCCAAATTCTTGTAATGAGATTTTTCTATTTAAATTGTTTATTCCTTAACATAATAAATCTAATTGATCACTAATGTGGGATCACCCTAGTGCATATGTAGTTTAAAATATAGCTTTTCCCATAGCATGTGGTGGAAGTTTAGTGCATTTAGTTCACTTTTATCCGAAGACGTCCTTCTAAATTTCGAAACCTTTTTCGATTTTTTGAGTTTTCATATTTTTTGTGGCAACCTAAAATTTTCACAATCTTAAAAAAGATGATACACAGAATCTAAAATGGGGGCAATGTACAAGAAAACAATGCATAAAATTGTAACAAATGATGTTTTAAAAGTTCCGACAAAATAGGGCAGAATGAGATAACGGACCTACATGGCTTTTTAACATAGTTTTCACTCATGGTAAGAGCAAGTCCAATG
>CAOJBJ010237045.1:0-10007 GCA_948291685.1 Euphorbia celastroides
AGGCCCAGCTTACCTCATGCCACGTGAAGAGTTCAGAAAGGTCTTCACCATTGTCCCCGAAGTGCAATCATCAAAGCTGAACTTAGGCTCGGTGTGTCTAAAATGGAGGCGAAATTCTGAAACCGAAGATCAGTCAAGTTCGTTAGAAACTTGGGTATTGACAAAACACAAACTACCGGATGCAAATGTGGAGCTGTCTCCACTGATTTTAAGCATCGAGTGCCCTCCATATGCCATTCTGGGGGAGCCATTTACATTCTTGGTTAAGATTCTGAACCCGACAAGGTTGCTTCAAGAGGTGAAGTTTTCACTAGCAGATGCTCAGAGTTTTGTGTTATCTGGGTCCCATAGCGATACGGTTTATGTTCTTCCAAAGTCAGAGCATGTTCTGGGGTACAAAGTGGTGCCTCTGGCTTCGGGTTTGCAGCAGTTGCCACGTGCTACAGTGACATCCACTAGATATTCAGCTGCTTTTCAGCCATCGACAGCTGCTTCTACTGTTTTTGTGTTTCCCTCTCAACCCCATTTTGACAAAGAGGTGGTGGTGTCTGTTGTGGCTGAGTAGTCACGTGCCCCCATGCTTGTATATGCTTTTCTGCTGATTTCTCCCGTAATCGTGTTGATGAGTAAATTGCATAAGCTAATCAAATGAGATACAGTTGCTTGGCAGAAAATCGATGGGAGGGTCAAAGATAAGTTGATTCCATGAAAAACAAAATTTGATTTGAAAGATGTCGATATCCTGGAATCTTTATGTAGAGCAGAAAATAAGTGGTGTTTGTGCTCTTATCGAAGCTATTTTTGCATTTCAGGAAGATTACGTTTACTTGTATTATTAGATTACACTCAAATGATAGGGGAGAAAGGAACGATTTTGCATTTTTTTGTTAACGAAGTTAATTTGTAAGGAAAAGATAGCAGATTTTTTTATCACGAATAGTGAGCTTTACTAGTTTCTTTTTACGAAAGAATATGGTTTATATATCAATTAAGAACAACTATAATTTAAATTAAAGACTGATAAATATGTTAATTCTTCCGATCGAAGAATCTGCCGCACCAATTATAGGAAAGATGCCCTTTAAAAATTGCTCAAGGATAACCGTTGAAAATATTCCATTTTCAAAGAAGATTCGTTTTTCTAGTTAAAAGTAGCTCACATTTTACTCTCTTTTAAGTTTTAATAATTATAAAACTTAGAAATAATTTTTTTGAGAAATTAACTCAATGGTAAAATACTGTTTGAAACCCTCAAAACTAGGATTGTAAATAAATCAAACCGCTTATGAACAACTCGGTGTAAAAACGAATAGTTCACGAATAAATTTCCTAGCTCTAATCACCTATGCGTTGAATATGAACAAGCCACATTTTGGCTTGTGAACTCATGAACATGATCGACTAGAATTTTGCGAACAAATTTCTAAACAGTTTTCATAATTTAAGAAGTGCTTCAATTATTATTTTTATATATTAAATAAGAAATTCTGTACGACTTAAATAAAGTATATGTGTTTAATAGTGTTTGTGATATTGAATTTGATACAATTCAACAAATTATAAGTATTCAATAGATTAAATTTAATATTATTAGTTTTATTGCTGAAAGATAAACGACTTAATTGACGAACGCTTGACCAACACTTCAAAAATTAAAAAAAAAAACTAATTATCCATGAATAAATACAAGGTTAAAGGAGCTAAGCTAAATTGACAGTCAACTAGAGTTTCGTGAAAAGTTGAGGGCCTGTTTAGTTATAGAAAATTGGGGGTGTTTTCCACAGAATTTTTCTAGAAAAACTGGAAAATGGAAACAAGTGTTTAGTTGAATATTTTTCCAAAATAGAAAACTTGGAAAGGGTTTTCCGTTATTGATTGATTTTAGCCACATTTAGAAAACCATTAAATATAGTTTTCATTCTGAAAACACAGAGCTCGTTGCATCCCTTTACGCAATTCATTCACTACCCTCACTACCCATTAATTCATTCATGATGGCAACAATTTAGTTCCTCATATTTCCAGTTTTTTAATTTGTTTATTGTTTTATTAAATTTCTTTTTACAATTTCTACAAAAAATCTTTTAGATTGTTTACATAATTTAAAGTTTTTATCATTTTATGCTTTCAATAGGTTATGAGCATAGTTTAAAAATATTGCTAGTTAAATATAAAATTGATAAATTAAATTTAGTTATACATGAATAATCAAGTTATTCTTATGTTGTTAGCAAAATTGTGATAAAAGAAGAAAATACTTTTAACTATGTAGAATAAATAATCCAAATGGACATGTCTTAGTAAAATCAAATGAACCCTATTAAAAAAAGTGTATTATAGATCAAATAGTTGACTGATTATACTAATTATCAACAGTAAAATATATTTTTTTCGTAATTAAATATATTGTTAATGACTCTTGTGTCTTTTCAATAAAAATATTCATGTTATTATTTTAAAACACTTTGACTTGCATTTACTTTAAAACTCTATTAATTCATCATTCATAATTGATCAATCTAACAATATATAAATCATTGTTTTAAATTTGCTAGTATTGTTTTTAGGATAAACATTTGAAACTTTGATATTTGAATGAAAATGAAAAGTGAAAATGAACAAACTAAACACGTTTTTAGTTTTCCAATATTTTAATTTAGAAAACATGAAATTAGAAAAATGAGAGAATGAAAACAAAACTGAAAAAAGAAAAGGAAAATTATTTCCTCAAACTAAACTATTCAGTCTCTCTTCTCCTTCTCCATACCTAGAATTTTCTGCCGCCACAGGCGCTGGCTCCTCCGGTCGCCGACACCGGATGAAACCTAGCTGGTTCGGAAACTGGACGTGAAAATAGCATTTCGTTTCTCTTCTCCGGAGTTTCTTGTTATCTTCTCCATTTTTACTCTACTCGTTAACTAATTCAGAGCACCCGCTAAAACCTCAAAAAGCCCTCCGGTTACTCCGATTGAAAAGGTTTTCAGGTTGAGGAGGCAACCTGGATTCTTATTGAATTTGGTCCTCCGGTAAGTAGCCTATTTATACGCGTTGAGTACTAGCTGGAGCTGTAAAGCAGAAACTGTATTCAAGCCGACGAACAAATGTTACTTGTAATCTCAAATCCGAGAGGTTTCGTATGAAGTACTATGCTTCGGACTGCTTTCCGACTAGCCTGGTGAGTTGTTGTTCATATTTGCTGAAGCAATTTTCGTATGAGTCGGCGTAGTGGTAACTTTTGTTTTGTTCTGTGTGGATTTGTGAAGCGGATCTACGATTTGAATTTGAAAAGATGTTCATCGTCCTCCATTTGTCTTACCTTTATGTCAAATTAGTCTGTATTCAAGTAAAAGTTGTTGGGAATGGAGTTTAAGTTTTGCATATATTATACAGTTTTAAGTGTGCAATCACTGAAAGAGCGCCGCATAACAGTAATTTACTGAACAAAATTCCTTTGTCTGAACTCTGAATGTATGATCTCAATGAAATGTTGCTCTTACTCTTTCAATCATTTATTAATTAATAAGGTTAAGTTTTAAAATGTGTCTTCTGTTGGTGCCTTGGTGGAGATTGAATGGAATACATTTTCAAAAAAGAACATATTGTATGTGATACTGTGGTCGTTAACAAGGGCATGTCTTTAGCTAGACTGACATTTTATTTTTCTTGTGTAGTGAAGAACGTTTGTCTTGCTATAAGCACACCATCCAGACCATAATCGCAATTTCTTTGACCTGTAGCATAACAAGGAACTACTCGAACCAGAGCTTCAACTCGGGAAAGGATTCTAGCAATTCTCTGCTTCTTAGATATCAACATAGTGAAACCTCTTCAGTTCTTAAGGCGAGCAGTCTTCAGCACTGGTACAAAAACTGGCAAGAAGAGAGAAAGCATAGACTGACAGCCAGCACATTTGCTGGGGCTATTGGATTTTTTCCCAAACGAAGAATCCAGCTTTGGCTAGAGAAAATAGGCGCAATTGAGCCATTTTCCGGCAACCTTGCTACTTGTTGGAGCAACATCAAAGAAGAGGAAGCATTGGAAAGATATAAACTGATTACAGAAAACACTGTCTCGTTCCCTAAATTTCAAGTCTACAAAGAGAAGAGTTTAGAAGATGATTGGTTAGGGGCTTCACCAGATGGGGTGGTTGACTTTTACGGGCTAGTTTACGAGTTACCTTGCAGAGGAGTATTGGAAATAAAGTGTCCATATTTCGATGGTGATGTGAGCAATAAAGCACCTTGGAAGAGAATTCCTCTACATTATATTCCTCAAGCCCAGGGTTTGATGGAAATACTAGACAGAGATTGGATGGACTTTTATGTTTGGACTCCTAATGGAAGCAGTCTATTTAGGTTATACCGTGATGTGGAGTATTGGGGTGTTTTGAAAATGGCGCTCTCTGATTTCTGGTGGAAGCACGTCCATCCAGCAAAAGAGATATGCGGTAAATCCGTGATAACCAACCCCTTCACGCAGCTAAGACAATTCAAGCCAGCTCCTAGGCACGAGTTCTGTCACTACATTATTGTTGACAGTAAACGTATTGTTGATAGCTCTGATTTGGTGTTTCGTGAAATTCATGGGAAGTTCTTGGACTTGAATCTTTGAAGCAATTTCCATCAGGAACTTAAAAATGGAGGTATGTACTGTAGTAATGTAAAGCATTTGTGGGAGAATAGGATGCAACTCATTTCCCTATATAGATGATTGTCTGTGTTATGTTGATTTATTAAGTTTTTTTCTATTTTCTGCCGATATCAGAAGATGGATCGCCATGATTGCACTTGGAATCAAATTGGTTGGAATTCAAGTTATTTTCATTTGGCTGCAAAGAAGTGTAAAGGTGAGTTTCAAACTCCTGCAGAGATTATGTTTGATTATATCATTAAAGTATACCATGTTAGGAAATTAAGATGGGCCTATGCCCTATGCCGTTGTCATGGACAGGGTTCAGATCTGCAGTATGAAACATGTAGAGGAAAAAATATAGAAGGAAATTTAGATGTTTATCCTCATAGTTCTGAGAGGCAATATGATCTTTGTAGTATCTTACTCAATCTCTTTCTCTGTGTTATGAAATTTGGATTAAGCATATTAGAATGATATTTCTGTGTAATGTAGAGCAATGATTTAACCTTCCTCCTCTTTAGCTCTGTAATTATGTTAGTGCCAGTAGAAACGCAGTTTGCTTCAAGTTCATTGGATCTATATGTTTTTAGCCATGGCACCTACAAGGTGTAGCTCATTTGTCAATGTAGGCTGAACATGGTTTGAATCCCACTAAATACATTTGTCGTGAAGGGGGAGGAGCCTTACCTATGACTAAGCCTTGAGCAAGACTATCTCAATGAAGATGCGTGTAAATATTACCAAAAAAATATATATGTTTGTAGTCACGGTTGACGATTTGAAATGGAATGAGGTTTTTGTGCCATCTAAAAGTTGACTCATGTGAAAAATTTTTGAGGCCTAATGAATTTTCTTCGAGTTTTTATATCGACCACCAATGAAAACATTGTGAATTTTCTTAGATAAGTTCTTGACCTTGTATAGAATCTTAAGTGCCTATTTTAAACTCGATTCGTAGTTCTATTAAATCTAATGTTACACGATCCTGGGAATCCTGTATCATTTTGCATGATGGTTTGTTTTTTGTCTTCTTGATCTGCTTGAGTTTCCCATAGAGGCGGTCCTCTTTAGACCTATTTGACTCCCCGTGTGGCCATGTCTTTCAGGGTAAGTTAAGATGCGAGATGAAAATGAAATGACGATGGTGATTTTGGACAAGATCTCGAGTTGCGGAAGTCTTGCAACACTCAGCAAGCACATCCAAGAAATTTGCAGCCACAACTGGAGGCCACCAGCAGATATATGCTTTCTTCGAAGAGAGAATATCAACCTTGGAGGAAAGTGATTGCTGATCACCATGTGAATCACAATGAAGAAAAAGCGCTCTAATTGCTCCAATCTGGCCATCTAAATGGCATGTTTAGTGCATCGGACGATTGAGATGGAGTTAACGGTTTTGTGATGCCAATAATGGCAGGCGAGATTCGCAGATTGTGACCTCTGTCATGGAAAATAGTTGAAGCAGAAGATGTTCATCAGGATGAAGTATTTGAAGGAGTCTCCGAACATGTATATGTAAATGCAAGTAAATAATTTTGAAATTATGATTTTGTCACATTTAGGCTCTTTACTCTGTTGTTTTACAGAACTTCCTCCGTACCTATACAACATAATCTGTTTCTTGATACAAATAATTTGCATCTTTATTGGTGCTGCGATATTCTTTCTGGATGATATTTTTCTTATCTCTAATTTGTGTGGGTATTTAGTTCAATTATTTATTTATTTATTTATTTATTTATTTTTGATGTTCAGGCTAGAATTGAGCTGAAATTCCACAACTGTGATTAAAACTGACTGTTATTGCAGCTTGGTCCTCTTCGTTGCAAAGCAGTGGTGACCCGTTTTAAGGCAGAGAAATTCTTCGCTGGCTCAAGGCAAATAATTTTAACAAAATCATTTTGTAGTTCGACGCTCTCAATGTGGTTAATGACTTGAAAAATGATTTTAGTATTTCATTTTCGTAGTGCCTTGATTTTCTCATATTGTAGTCCACTTGGCCAAATTTTCTTTTATTTGTATTATTATGCTAGTCGATCTGTGAATTACGATGCACATTTGTTAGATAAAAGGTGGCTAAATTTTTTTGACATGTAAGAGAACATGGTTCTCAAATTGTTCACATGTAGTTGGAGACTTGACTCAACTTAATTAAATAGACTAATCTTCAGTTAGCTTGGATCTGTAACTCCTTTTGTTTTAGGTGAACCCAAGACCATTGCTTTCTTGGTAGATCCTTGATATGTGCACTTTAAGACATACAGGCAAGACTACAAGTACTATAAAACTTTATAAGGTAGAACTACGAGAGAACTATAAGGAGACTATTATACAAAACTATAAGCAAACAATACACTACACACAAGGAATTTAATGAGATATCTACAGAGTATTATCTCAACTTTATTTTTAACTTTTGAACTGTTTGAATTCTTCAATTATTAATAATGGATACACTAATCAAATGAGTAATTTCAATAATCAAATAGTAAGAGAGTATTTTTTTTTTTTTGGGCTGAATAGTTAAAGACTATCTATATTCTGCAACACCGAATAATTTTATAAAATTATGAAATCTTATCTTTATTCAATATTGGCAGGGTTATAACCATCAAAATTCAAAATAAAAAAGTAGTCACCATCCAATAATACTATGATGAACTTCCTACCCCAAATTAGAGAGATTGAAGATATCAACAAATACTTCATTATGAAAATTTTAAAATTTAGAATTTATCAAATACAAAAGAAAAAAAAATAGAAAATTGTGAATATCTCATACATAGTCAATCTCGCATTTGATGAATGGTTAATAACGTTTATAATTAAAGATTATGATTATTAAAGCATATTCTAAAAATAAGAAGATTTATGAGTTACTCTAAAAATATGGAATGAGTTGGGACTTATTCTATAAACCTAATTAATTGCCTCAATTATTTAATTTAATTTGAATAAGCTTTCATTACGCCACCCTTATCTCCAGTGGCGGCGGCAGGGGGTGGCCGGCGGGAGCCAATGTCCCCCCATCATCTATATTAATATATTATACCTAATGTAGTAGATGTTCAATAAATAGATTTAGTGGAATTGGTAGAACATTGGTAATTTTCTCCAATAACCTTGGTTCAACACCTACGGAAAGCTTTTTCAGTTTTTTTCTTTGTTTTTTCAGTATTAATGGGTTTTTGTGTTGAGCCATTGAATTTTGTCCCCTCCGAAATTCAACCCTAGTTCCGCCACTGCTTATCTCACATTTTAACCTTTCATTTTTTTTACCTTGTATTTTATGTTTGATTATTGTAACACTCAATGTATTTAATTTTCACCTATTTAAATTCAAAATGAGATCGCCGTTTCATTGTTATGCTCAACTTTTCCATTACCGCTATTAATTAATAAAATTTAATACCATAAATAAGTATTTTGATAATATCTTCTCCCTGTCTTCCATTTTTAGTTTTGAATCTATCGTTTTTTATAACTTTGTCCTCATCCAAACTTCCCAGACTACCCTTTAAAAGGGTAAAATGTTGTTTCACAATTAAATGTATTTTTGGCTTATTTTTCTTCTATTTCTCATCACCATACGCAAATTATCAAATTAGAAACAGAGAGAAAATAAAAAAATATATAAGATCTATATTGTTATTTTTATATTTTTCTTTATACAAACAAGCATATATCAAACTTTCGCCATTTTTGTTTATTAGTGAGGGTTTTAGTCATAAACAGCTTCATTATACGGATTGCATTGCCTTGGTAAGTCTTGTTTTTCATATATTATTATGTCTCTTGATATAACTTTTGCTTATTTTATTAACTTTAATCGGCAATTCCTGCATCTGGGTTTTCTTATATTCTCATAATCACATTAAGGTTAATAAAAATAATCCCAAAAATCCAGTATTACTGCATTGGATATTCTCTAATTGAGGGGAATATTTATTCAATTTAAATTCTGGTTTCTCTCCAATAGAGAAACAAAGCAGAGGTTTTGATTTGAAATATCAATGAAGGTCGGTTTTTCAGAGCAGAAAATCGGTGTTTTGCCTTTTGGGTTTATTTTTCCTATATTAAAAACTGTAACTATAGGATATAAAAGTTGAGCAATGGCAGTATTTGATATTTAATTGTGTATAACTCTAAGCCTGCAAAGGTGTGTCAGATTTTGGAGAAAAGTGACACCTTTACGGTATTTTGAGTACTGAGGATATGCTTTAGAATGTCAGATAGGTTGTGTGTTAATAGGCACTATTTAGGCCTGTGATGTGTTGTTTTGATAGGAAAAAAAGACTCTTTTCAAGTATCTGAGTGTTTATTGTCACTTCTCTGTTGCCTGGTGTAGTTGAAAGGTCTCTACTTTGCCTTTATGGCAAAATTTTTGAAAATTAAGCGAAATTAAGTTGAGGTTTTAATAATATAGCTCCAATCTGCTAACTCGGTAGTGCGGGGGTTTTTATATTGGAAATCAGGTTCTGCAACGTTGAAAAAATATTCTTATGTGATGCTTAGACAAGTAGAGAGTTGAACATGATTTTGATGTCCACTTGCATACTCGTCAAACATCCTTTTTCTCATATCACGGAACCCAATCTCAAATAAAATTTCCGGTGATTTAGATGTTTTTACCACTTAAGTGGATGAGTTAGTGTTTTAATATGTAATGACTAAGAAATTTTTTTATAAGTAGAGTGGGGCATCATTTGTACTGCCATGAAAAATAAATTTGGACAAAATTTTTTGAAGCAGCTAAACTTTTAAACTTTCTTCCTTTGTTGGAATTGATTAAATTAAACTTTGGATCGACAAATAGCGAAAGATGAAAAGAATGATAAATCCACTCGTTCTGAATTTCAGAAGTCGGATAATGTTTAGTGCTTTTTAAAACATTGAAGTAAATTTATTGAGTTGATGTGCTATTTGGATTTCTTGGGTTTTGCAATGATTCTTGGTATCCTCTGGCCTTGTAACAGGAGTTTACTTGGTTGATTAACCTCAGCTTTAATCCCACTGTTCACTTATCTTAATTCATACAATCTCTGCACTTTGATTTTGTGGGTACTTTTTTTCATTGTTCATTTAATGTTAATCCACTTTTTCCAGTATGTATTGAATAATTACTTTGGCTTCTGTTTTCTTCTCTCCTACATTTTGCTCTTCTGTGTTAGAAGGTCCGTTTTATACTTGTTTACAGTTTACAGCTTTCCTTTTTGATTAGTCTCGTTTGTTTTCAGTGGAATGTGCTCTTTTGAGATAAAAGAATAACGAAATGGCTTCAACTTCTTTGGCCAAGCAAAGTTCAGCTTCAAATTATGTTGAATACCCGGCACCTTTGGCTAGATATGAAGATGTTGCAGCCAATGCTAAGCTCT
>CAOJBJ010237349.1:0-10064 GCA_948291685.1 Euphorbia celastroides
ACATAACTCTCTCAAGTTAGTAAAAGTGGACACATAACTCTCCCAAGTTAGCAAAAGTAGACATATAATTTCCTCCAATCAAACAGTGCCACATCAACCCGGGGAGTTAAGTTGTACATTTTTACTAATTTTTGGGAGTTATGTGTCCAATCTCAAACTTTGGGGTGATAACTAACTTTTTTTACCAATTTCGAGGACCTCCTTATACATTTTCCTGATAAAATAATAACAGTACAAAGAATCAATAGTCTTAAATTACATGTACTAAACAAAAATTTATTTACAATTATGGTAAAGGAAAAAAAATTTAAAGTTCATATATCCATCTGTTTATATAATACTAAAAAGCAAAGAATTCTTAATAATATTTTTGGCCTTCTACTTTTTGTTAGCATTTTAAAATTCGAAAAATCATAAAAAAAACACATCAAATCTAACTAGCTCATAATATATCTTCTAAGTACATCAAATACTAAAAAAAAGAGATAAAACATATTAAAAAAATTAAAATTCTAAAATCATAAAATCCAACCAATTAACAAATTTAAAATCTACACATATACATATTCCAATTATCCAATCAATTAACACATCCAAAATTTTAAGCATATACATATTTTATTTTTCAAAAAAAATTAAAATTATAAAATTCTCAAATCAAACCAATTAATAATAGATCATTTAGTTACATCTAATAACCTAAAAGATGGAGGTAAGGAGATACAGATAACAATACATGAATATAACAATTTTGATTTTTACATCTAATTACATTTAATTTTGATTCAAATATTATCTTATCATATTTTTCTACTGTTCTATATATGATAATTTTATACAAGTTTATTTTAGAATAGTATGCTTCTCTTTTCTTCTCTATTTCGGTGAGTAGAAATACTGTTCATATTTATTGCCGTTAATTTTGTATTATTATTTATCAGAAAACTTGGAGATTCAAACATTTTATTGCTTTTAGTAATATATTTTTAATTTAATATAATTGTAAATGATCTATTCTTATATTACACAAAGCACTACTCACGTCAAGTGAAATGAAGCCGAAATTGGTGTTGGAAAGTTAATTCTAAGTACTAACCGTGATTAATTTACATTTTATCGAAAAAGTAACCTTTTTACGAGGCTTAATGTATCATTAGGTCCCTCAGCTTTTCTTCAAAAACTTTTTAGGTCCTCAACTTTTCAAAGGTCCCCGTAGATCCCTCAACTTATAAAAAGTGTATCTCTCAAGTTCTTAACGCTGACGTGGCAGCTGACATGTTAAGTTTGACTTTTTTGAAAAAGTGGTTGACTGTTCAGGCGACTTTTCTAGCGACGAACTTTTCTGGTGACAGAATTTCGATCGTGAACTTTTCCGGCGACAACAACATAACTTCAGCGACGTCAAAAAAACTTTTCGGTAGCAAATTTCGGTGAAAATTTTTTCCAATGACAGAATTTTTCGGTGAAAGATGACGTGGCAACTAACGTGGTGCGCGTGTGACACATTCTCTTGGATGAGAGTGGTTTTGTGTGTTTGAGGGACTTAAGAAGTACACTTTTCAAGAATCGAGGGACTTACAAGAACCTTTAAAAAGATTGGGGATCTAAAAAGTTTTTTTTTTTTTGGAAAAGCCGGCACCTAACGATGCATTAACTCTTTTTATGGTAATGGTCCACTCGAAGCGTATATAAAAATGTCAGAAACCCTGAATAAACCTCAAATCGAAAGAACAGAAAGCGGGAGGCGCAATGAGTAGTTCAAACCCAGTCCACGATCACGATGATGATGAAGGCGACGTCTTCATCGATGAATCTGATATCATCAACGAAGTTACCATCGACGAAGAAGGTTATTCTCTTCACTTTTCTACATATTTCTTCTCTATTTGCTGCTAGCCTCATAATTTTTCTCTATACAGATCTTCCTGATGCCGAAGATGATACTGGCTTCGATGCTGGAAGCGACGGTATGATCTTCCGTCTCGATTCGATTGAAGTTGATTGTTTACTTTTATGCTAAGCGCTTGCTTTTATCTGCTTCTTGCTTGTAATTGAATACTTGTTTTGTATTATTTTTTGGGATGTCCAGATGGAGTTGATGATTCTGTTCACATATTCACTGGCCATACTGGTAAGTCTCCAGAATAAACATTAGTTCCTTAAATCAATTGTTTTTTCGTCTTTATATATTCCTTTTAGCTGGACATTCAAATTAACATATGGAAATTTGCTCAAGTTTTATGCTTCAAAGTTGAATTAGAATACACCATAGGAACTCGAGAAGATAGTTTGGAGACGGTTTGGGGCTCTGAGCGAGTTTAATGATCAAACTATTGCATCCAGGGAGAAAGCCTTGCTTGGTTCTAAATGCTCTAGGGATTGCTTGGATAACAGAAGGGAAGATGATTTAAAGGAATATCTTAACCCTTCTTAATATTCCAGTTAGAGCATTGGAGATTCAAAGAAAATGAGGGGTTAGATAACCTTGCGTTTGAACATCTTCCTCCCTAGTATAGGTCTAACTCTTCCATCCCTTTCCTTAGCAGCCCTTAAAACCTCCGTCTTTAGGGCTCTTCTTTCTTTAACCCTTGACCTGTTTTAGTTATATTTGCAAATTGTCATGTTTTTCTGCAGAGGATCTTCTAATTGACCTTTGTACCCTCGAAGTTTATTTATGAGGTTGTTAATTGGTTACAATCCCTATTAGTTTTCAAGCATTTCACATCCTTTATGTTTTGGTATAGTTTTTCAATCAAATAACTTCATGCTGTCACCATACTGATGCTGATTCATCGAAGTGAAATTGTGAAAGTGATGTTCCCCTCTGTTTACAGGTGAACTCTATACAATTTCCTGCAGTCCTACAGATCCACAACTTGTGGCAACTGGAGGTGGAGATGACAAGGGGTTTCTGTGGAAGATTGGTCTTGGGGATTGGGCTTCTGAACTCCAAGGTTAGTTTTCTTTCCCTTGATATTTTCACTAAAGATTACTACTTGTTACGCTCCTTCCTACGCATGGAAAGTTATAGTTTCAAGAGTTTTCAAGTTATAAAGACACCAACACAAATCTCAAAGGATCTGGAGTTTGGCATTCATTTTGCACTCGTGAATTTCTTATATTCATCCATCCAGATAAAATTTTGACTCATAGATTCTTAAGTTTCTTATTAAGTTTGATGGTTATTTAAGTTTCTGTTATTTGATGGTAAATTGTTAGCAGCACAAATGTGACTTTTTTTTTCTTTGGTTATTTGTAAATATGATGCCCAGTTGTCACTTAAGAAAATTGATGTACTGATCACGGGTTCATTGATGGGGCAACTTGTCATTTTCTTTCAAGTTCTTATGAAAGCAAAAGTTTGTAATTTTTTTGCAAAATATATTGGTATATATTGTCATTTACATGCACCACCATCCACCTTACATTAAAATTTCTTCTCTTTAGAACTATCGATTCTTTGTATCTGTTTTATGCTACATAGTTGCCTTCTCCTTTTGCTCCCTTTTTTTTTTATTAAGCTCAACATCTTGGAATCTTTTACACAGGTCACAAAGATTCTGTATCTAGTTTAGCCTTCAGTAATGATGGACTGCTGCTTGCATCTGGTGGGTTGGATGGAACTGTACGGATTTGGGATGCTTCCGGAAACTTGAAATATGAATTTGATAATGCTGGAGGCGGAGTTGAGGTGAGCTTGCAATGTGGTGTATTTTCCTTTAAAGAATTTCATTAAACATGCATTGACTGTGCATTTGCTCAGTGGGTGAGATGGCATCCTAGAGGGAATCTGGTCTTGGCTGGTTCCGAGGACTCTAATGCATGGATGTGGAATGCTGACAAAGGTGCCTTTCTTAATATGTTCTCTGGACATGGTAGTAGTGTGACATGCGGCGATTTTACTCCTGATGGTATGAAATTGATTTTTTGTTGCTATATGCTGTTACTTTTCGGGACTTCAATACAGGAATTTGGTTTATTCTTGTTGTGCTTATTTACTGTTTGATACTTTCTCTAGGAAAAACAATCTGCACTGGTTCCACTGATGCAACCTTGAGAATATGGAACCCAAGAAGTGGAGAAAATGTTCATGTTGTCAGAGGTATTTGGATTTACTAATCGAAAAGAAATAAAAGACTGTGAAGCTTCAATTCCAGACCAGAATCCTGTTCAAATTAAAGATATCCACCCATATTGTGTTTCTTAACATGGTTTGGCTCTTGCGTCTGAGTGAATGCCATTTTCTTAAAAATATTGTGTAGAACTGGAGAATTACGCGTGAGCATTCCACATAACGTATATCATGATGCCTATTATTCTAATAACTCTGTGTATACCACATGCATGCATAGAAGAAGCTCGCACACACTTCTGTTTTTTTTTTCAATTGTGTATTTTGGTGGTTTCCACATTTGCAGGACTCATAACTTTTTTGCTTGATATCTTATCTAAGAAATTCATTTTCCCCATTTTCTTGCACTCAAAAGGAATGAACAAAGGCCAAAAAACATTCTGGGTTTTATTTGAATAAGATGCTAATATTGTGTTTTATATCTTACGGACTTGTATAAACTTTGTTGACTGCAATGAGATTTGAAGCCTCTTCTCTTGTGGTGAAATTAGTTATTACATGTGACAAAGTTTATTAATTTGCATCTGTATTCATTTCTAGTTTATATAGACTTGATACTATTGGTTATTGAGTTTGGTTATATTTCACTTTTAGTTGGCTATTGTTTTCTTGTAGTTGGCCGGTTGGGAGGCCTCATAACCTACAAATTTATGAAACTGCAACCGTGTTTGACTACACCAACCTAATTTCAAAGAGAGTTAGTGTTAGATGACCACAAAATTACTATGGGACCTCAACCAATTGGGATTTCCAGCTTCGATGGGGAAGGGCTTTAGTTATGGGATGTTTGCTATTGAATACCAATTGTGAATCCATATATCTCATGTCTTAGGGAGACATTTTTTGGAAAGAGAAGTTAGGCATTGGGCAGGATTCTGACTATATAATTTCCATCATAAGTATTTATTTCTTCTTTCATTGTGTGTTACATCGGTATGGAAGGTAAACTTGTTGAAAACCTTAATCCTGTTGGAAATTCAGTCAACACAGGAAAACTTATATTTGAATTTTGAAGTTGTTTAATCTAGCTTTTCTAAATAGTCGTTCTTCTGCTTTTTAGGCCATCCTTACCACACTGCAGGATTGACATGCTTGGCTCTAAGCTCAGATTCCACTCTCGCCATTACAGGCTCTGAGGATGGTTCTGTCCATATTGTAAACATAACAACTGGGAAGGTTCGCTTTTCAGTGTGTCTAAAATTCTTCTGTTTTGATTCTTAAATGCCATCAAGACTTCATTTTCAAGAGTATTGTCCATTGATTACTCCCTCAGTCCTTTCTGTCCTTACCTTTATGTTTCAAGCCTCACTTTTGTGTGGTCTGTGCTGTGGTTGGTAGCAAGCCCTTTTAATATTTTCTTAGTTATGGTAGAACTAAAAGTGCTTGACTACTTTGTCCGTCTCCTTATTCTATCTGAAGCTAAAGTAAGAAGAGTCCTGCTGATGAGGTGGGCAAGGTCTAGTGCCCAGTTCAAACTGGAAGAAGTTTGTAGTTTATTTGTTGGGTATTCATATACTTGCATTCTGTATACCTGTGTAGGCTTTTGAGTCAACCAGTGACTATATCCCTTGTGGCTTCAATATAGAATGATTATTAATTTGATTGTGAGAATTTTAGTAATTTGGTTTTTGCATTTGGGTGATCTCTTATTTAATCTGTCAAAACTTTCTTGTGATGTTTGGATCTAAATTTTGCATGTGTGATCCCTAAAGTCGGCTATGTTGAAAATTTGACCACGACATCATCAATAAATTTTATTTGTTACACTTTTTACATTTACGATTTGATCATGAGTTTGTTGTGAACTTGCTTCTTGCCTTCCACAGGTGGTTAGTTCTCTGCTTTCTCACACGGAGTCTATTGAATGTGTTGCACTTTCACCAAGGTAGAATCTATCTCTCGAATTCACTGTTTGTATGTTCATGTGTACGTGCAGTTATCTGATAGGTTAGAAATTAATTACTGTCATACTTAATATCTGATTTTGTCAACTGCTGTTTTTATCAATCTGTTTCATTGTTTCTTTCTGGATTTCTTTTTCACTCTTTCTGAGTCTATATATGAATTAAGGAGTTTTAATGCTTGTAAGTTATACTAGTTTAGCAAATCATTCTTGGATAAAGACTTGCTATGTAAACCTAGGTCCAAAAAGGAATCGCATGCCTGTAAAGTGGAATCATTTTAAGACCTCAAACTATATCTAATGTATTACTTGTTCTCCCACCCCAATGTTTCTATCCTTCCCTCTGAATTTTTCGATCTGTAGCTCATAATCGCAGTTATTCCCTTGAATGTCATTTTTCTACTTGATCTGAACGTGTCCTTTGAGTATTTCTGAGTTACCTCCCAAATGTTATGAACTGCAATAAGGGAAATCAATAAAAATCTGTAATTTTAATCTCTTCTTTGACTTTCCCCTGACCGAAGCCCCATCCACATCCCGGAATAATTTCTCTGTCTGTGTACTAAGTTTGATTTTCCTTGTTTTTCTCTTGTATTATAGCAATCCTTGGGCTGCAACAGGGAGTATGGATCAGAAGCTTATAATCTGGGATCTCCAGCATTCATCTGCTCGCTCCACATGTGAACATGAGGTGAACTGTTTTTGCGTTATTTACTGAATGTTTTTTCAAAAAAATTTGCCTTATTGGGGCTTACATCAAATGGAAAGAAAAATCCCAACATACCCCGGATGTGATTCAAACCTAGGATCTTTAGAGTCCTCATCTTCCGTCTTAACCACTACAGCAAGACTTCCATCACAGAATTAATTGATACAATTCTTGCAGAATCTGCAAAAGCTAAATTGATTAATATGGCAATTTTTAGTTTTACTGCAAGTTCAAGGATCCCAACTTTTTCCTTGTTTTGGAGATACTGTGCATAATAATAGAAACCAAAATATTAAAAATAAGTTCCTTATATGAAAGCCATCCTAGCTAAGATTAGAACTATAATACTAGAACCCTGAACAACAAGTAAGTCTATATAGCTGCTGACTATCAGAAAAAAATTATGATTAAAAGTTGAAAGGGCCAAATTCTGTTTCTGTGACTTAGAATCCTAAGTACAGAACTGTCTGATGTTGAACAGAAAAGGTCTAGTTCTGTTTTTGCCGAGTGTCAATGTCTAAAAAAAGCTTTTGGTAGTTTGCTAAAAAGAGAGGGTGTTTATTCTGTGGTAGAGGGCTCAAAGAGTTCAACCTCATCTATGATGTGAGTAGTTAAGGTTGGAAACTTCTATTATATCTTGTTTATTCATTCGTTGTTTTTTTATTAAGTGGTGAGTTGTTGCTCAAGCAACTGCACCTCTAGGGCACGTAAAAGTCAGCTAGAATCACCTCATGGATCTATTTTTTTGGCATCTCCCAAACTGAAGGCCAAAATATAATCATCTGGTTGTCATATCAGTAGTTGGCAAAGTTTGCCATTGATAATTTATGTGTTTGTCAATTTGGGTTGCATGAGTCATAAATGCGCTGTCCTAAAGATGGCTCGTGATATTAAAGTGAGAGCATGTATAGTGAGACATGCAACCACATCGACAAATCACCGTAAATAGAGCAATAAAATGTGTCATAATTGCAGTGGAAGGGTCAAAATGAACAGCTTTTATGGCACATTAACTAAACATGCTATACTGAAATTGTAGTATAAGGCTAAAATGGTAAATTGTGCTTGCTTCAAAGATTGCATTATGCAGTTTGTGGCTAGAAACTCAAGGCAAACTAATATAAACATACCCCATTGGTAGAATAGAACAAAAGCCAGATTAGAATGTTTTAACGAAGCAAATATATATGTTTTGTTTTTGTTTGGTGTAGGACGGAGTTTCGTGCTTAGCATGGCTTGGAAAATCAAGGTACTTAGCCACGGGATGTTTAGATGGAAAAGTAAGGCTATGGGATAGCCTTTCTGGTGATTGTGTTAGAACCTTCAGTGGCCATGCTGGCGCCATTCAGTCGATCTCACTATCTGCTAATCTCGATTATCTAGTTTCTGCTTCAATCGATGGAACTGCAAGAGTCTTCGAGATAGCAGAATTTCGGTGAGCCATAACTTATACTAGTTTTGTTTTGGGCCAATGGGCAGAGTTAGCTATAACAAGCGAATCAAACCCGGGCTCAGTTGTTGCAGTTCAAGTGAAAGAGTCAGAGAGAGGTGAGTCTAGGTGAATTGTGTGGGATACGAGTGTGTACTGTTGTAGTATCATCAACTAGCATTGAATTTGATTGATGGTTGAATATGTGTGATGAATCTATAACATGGATATTTGATGTGACTTGTGATTGATTTCTTACTAAATTTAATCGCATAATTTATGAATATGTATACTTTCTTTTGAATTGTGATTATCCATATGGAGATCATTTTGTTATAATATACAATAATTTACAGCAATAGACACATGGGTAATTATCCCAATATAGTCCTTTCAATACGGCATTAGAGACTCGAAATTACAGCAGTCTAAAAAACAAGTATGTGACCCCAAATCATCAGATTTGTTGAAAAAGTACTCACTTCCTCATGAATATAGAATCAAACTCTATAATCAAGCTTGTATGCCGAAAAGAACAGAGCACAATCTTGAACAGTTGAACTCATAAATGCATATAGCATGAATATTTCGATAAATATAAAAATGAAGATAATTTGACAAGTAATTAATTGTAGTCTTGTAGAGTGAATGAGATACCTGCATCATATGTTCACATCATAATAGATAGAAACCCTTCAAATTATTATTAATTTTTTGTCTCCCGAAATTAAGGGTATGCAAGTATCATGTGAATTGCAGCAGCAGAGTTGTACATTTCTCTTTACATTTAAAGCATTTCTCTCATGTATATGTACACACTTATTACTCCATTATTGGCAAACATACCTATGCAATACTCTCACAAATTAATGAAAAAATGAAATACATACTTGGACTTATTATCATTGCTCTCATTGCAGCTGATGCCAATGCCATTTTCCGTCATCATTGTAAGTGTTTCCAACTGTATTTCACGTTAACATTTCACAGCCTTACATTTTCAAGAATCATAATAAAACATGATCTCTGTGAATGTAGCAGCAGATTATCAGAAAAGAGTTGGCAACAAAGGCTACTCACAACCTAAGGTTCTTATCTCAAATATACATATTTACTTTTAAGTATAGAAGATTGAATATTAATATTTCGGGTGTGTTTGAGCAGGAAGAAGAAGAAAGAGAGTTATACGGGGTGGGGTCGAGTATGCCAGATTGTTTAAATGCATGTGGAGGTTGCTATCCATGTAAAAGGGTGACAGTGAGCTTCAAGTGCTCTGTAGAGTCTTGTCCTTGTTGGTCCCCTTGGGCAATATAACACGTGTCAGAGGGGGGTGAATGACTTTTTAGCGTTAAAAACGGTTTAATGCAGTCTTTTGAAAATCCTTTCGTTTTTACCCTCTCTGATCAGCGACGAAGTGTTTTCGCGTGGCTTTCGGTATCAGCGAGACTTGTCCAACACTATTGTTTACAGATGCCTCTGTAATGGCAAATTTTACCCTATCCCCTCTTCTTAATTCGTTTAACCATTCCAATTTCTTTAGTTTCTATGCTTCCTCTTGAGAATGAATTATTTTATGGGCTATTGTTTTGTATGTACAGTAGCCGTCTGCCTTTATTCAACCAGAATGCTGCGAATTTGTAAAGTGCACTGGGGAAATGTAGAGAGCTATGAACTGTATACTCTTAAAATACAATTTGCCTTTTGGATTGCTATAACCAGTGACGGATCCAGGATTTTGGAGGAGGGGGAGCGATTTCATTAGTAAATTTTTTTTTTCGAGTCTAATTAAAAAAAAAACATGTTCAATAATAGACATATTAGTATCACAATGCCATTTCTAATTCAACAAACGAGTTTCTCATTCATATTCAAAACATACTCATAGTCATAA
>CAOJBJ010237567.1:0-11426 GCA_948291685.1 Euphorbia celastroides
CTCACTTCACTTTCACCGGAATCAACCACCATAAAAGCTCCTTCGATAGCCAAACGAACAAGAGAGACTCACAAACCAGGGGTTTGATCTCCAAAACGGCGTAATCGAAAGAGAGAACACAGAAAAGAAACCGGCGCAGAGAGGAATGAGAGATTAGGGTTTTATGGTGCTTTTGGTGCCTTTATATACCTCCTGCCTTTCTCAAAACGATGCGTTTAGCACATCACGGATTGCGGGTCATATTGGCTTGCTTGCTGGGCTTGGCTTTCTGATCCGGATCCATAAACCTGGGGACAATATCCCCAACATGATCAAAGTCAAATGAATTAAAATACATGATAATTGACACCGAATTATCTAAGTGATAATGTAGCCCAACTGTATGTCTAATTGTTGATTTTCTAATAAAAATGATCGTTATTTTAATTAAAAAGTTTATTCAAATGCAATCCGTGTAACATTGAAATTGAAAAATGAATTCAAATTTTATAAATGTTGGAGAGTAATTGTGTTGAGTTAAATTATGTATATCCTATTGTGGCGTTCTGTTACGATTTCAGCATTTAATTTCAAAATCAAATGCAAGATAATTTGAAATGAGAAAATGAGAAGAGAAAGAACACAAACTGTATAACTTGGTATCCAGCTCCCAAGCTGGGACTAATCCAACAAGGAACCACCGGAAGCCTTTATTAATCACCAGCTCAATCACCAAAGTCGAGTTAACAAAAGATTTACAGGCCTAGATTACAGTTTCACTTAAACAACATGCCATAAACACTGATCGCATGTTTTTTAAAATAATTAAAAAAAAAAACTGTGAAGAGGCTGGATTTTGAGCCTAATATCCGGCTTATATTGATACCTAGTGGCATGTTAAAGAAAAGAAAGTGGAAGAAAGTCAATAACCTTTTTCAACTCAGAAACGTCTTTAAGATCAAATCTTCTCCAACAGCTCAAAACTTTAAAAAACAAATAATCAGCTAAAGGCAGTTATCTACATTAAAGTTTAAGGTTGGAGGTTAAAGAATAGCAAAGAACATATGCAGATGTGTTTTTGAGAGAATGTGTAAGTGCGTTTAGGATAAATGCAAAAGATAAAAATATAGAGGACCATATAAAAGATAAAAGATTAGTAAGCTTTCATGCTCGGCTTGAACAAATCAGGTCGGCAAACAAGTGAAATAACAACGAGGAAAAAAAAACATTTTTATTCAATAGTCAATAAATAACATACTGACTGAATTATCGAAAAGAACATATAGCAGCTAAATGGACTAAATCAAACAAAAACTAACTAATCTACTGCAGCTAATTACAACCCACACCTTTTAACAATATCATTAGGAAGAGCATAAAACGTTGGAATGCCGCAATTGCTGTTTGTAAGAAACACTTGGCAGCAATTATCAGACACTTGACCGAACTGATAAACAACTTCAAAGCATCTCCCGATTTGTGTAATAGCTTCTAAGCAACTCATCATAACGACTCCATGATATAGTGTTTGTTACGATTGAAATGTCATGTATATAGGCATGTTTTTAAATATGAGCTTGTTTTGTGGTTGCATGATTCCCAACAAGTTACGGAATCTCGTTTGATTATACTACTAAAATTACTTTTCTATAGAAAAAAAAGCCTACTAAATTGATTGTTATAGGCAATTGAATGCCTACTGCACAAGAGATTATCATGTATAACAACAACACAATTATTGCTTATTATCCAAAAAAAATGTTGCCTAAGTCGAAAAGACACTCTTTCACAAAAAAAAAAAGTAAGGATTTCGGTCATGAGTACTTAATGACTTGGAGGCAAATTTCTTTGGGCATTACTGAGCATAAATTGAAATGACACTTTCGTTTGCCGTTAATCCATATCAATTTTATTTTGAATTCACCAATGCACCCGAGCTGCTGTAGTGCTAGCGAATAAGGTTTGCCACACCCAAAACCATGGAACCTTAGTTGTGGAGATATTGGAGGACAAAGAAGATAAAATAGAATACAATTGAATTTTTAAGGTAAGTTTTAAAAATATATTATGTGGTTTTGTGATTTTACAAAAATATGTTTGTGGTTTATTTTTTTACAAAAACATGTCTTGTGATTTTAGAATTTTGTAAAAACATGCTTCTCAAAATTTTAAAGTCACGTTTGAAAGGGTAATCTTCTCCATTTTTAAGTGAAATTTTATAAATTTCTTTATAAAAATAAAATATACATTATTGATGAGTTTGAAATTTTTTTGAGCAGTACTGATCTTTAGTTTAATTAAAAATTGCTCCTAATTTTAAAAAATCATAACAAAATAAAACAATTTGTAACATTAGTTAAATTTTGATAAATAATACACAAATAATGTAGCTAGAATATATGAATGTTGAATTTATTGAAAAAACTTGTGTAACATTATCAAAATCATTGTTTTAAAAGTCTCCACCTAGCCCCACCAAGGCCCCGCCTAGGCACTTCTTTTTGGGTCTACCGCATCGCCTTGGGCTCTTAGGCGCTTCTAGACCCTAAGCCGATTTATATCCGTCTAGGCTCCGACTGGTTCAATTTATTCCGTCTAGGCGCCGCCTAAATTCAATTTTTTTATGATTTTATATTTATAAAAAAATGTGTTTTTATTTTTTTTATCTACAAAAAAATAGCTTAATTTGTCAAATTAAGGTTCATTGAAGTCTTCTTACAATAAAATTTATCATTTTGAATCTTGAACGGAAATTAATTTACGTTATACCACAAATAAGAATGTCTATACCATTTCTAACAACTAAAAGTTTTTAAAATATAGTTAGAAATATATATTTTACATATTAATTATGGTATAAGTCCATTTTCAGTTATATTTATATTTTTATTTCTCAATAAATATTAAAAACAATAAAAATATTAATCCGCCTAGGCCCCGCTCATGCCCCGCCTAGGCCTCGAAAGTCCCGACCACCCGACTAGTGCCTAGCGCCTTTTAAAACCTTGATCAAAACTGCAATTTTCAACAACATACATTGTGATGAACCCTTTTTTACAAAATTTTGAAATCACAAGGCATGTTTTTGCCAAAAAAAAATCACAAGCATATTTTTTGTAAAAAGCAAAATCACATATTATGTTTTTAAAGTTTTCCCATTAATTTTGGGAGATTGTAGCATATACTAGAATAATTACATGTGTTTTTAATTAATTTTAGCTTAAGAAAACATTAAATCATAATTTTTATCCTTTTATAGTTTTCACGTGAATTTGAGTATGAGGGGCTTCCTTATCACTTGAGTGGTCTCCACTATCTCTGTCTTAATTAATATAGATTTTTAAATTTTAAACGATCATATCTCTCAAACCGTTGATTTTTTTTACACGATTCTTTAGAATATTTTGTTCGTTATATTTTCATCTTTAAAACAAGATTCATATTGATATATTTTTGACGAATTTTTTTTCACTTCAAATTGTTATAAAAAAATCAAAATCGGTATAATATTTTTATATAATTAATGTAAAAATATACAAAATGAAGATCGGTATAATACTTCTATACAAACCATGTAAAAGTATTATAATCAATGAAAAACAGTATAATAATTTTATACAGATAGAGTAAAAGTATTTTACTAAAATGAAATTGATATAACAATTTTACACCAAGAATGTAAAAATAGTATACCAAAATAAAAATCGGCACAACACTTTTATACATTAAATGTAAAAGTGTTGTACCAAAATGAAATCGGTATAAAATTTTACACAAATAATTAAAAAATATTATACTAAAATTTTAAAAGGTATAACACTTTTGCACTATAATTATAAAAGGGCCAAATGCCCTATTTAGCCCTCAATATTTGCCGAAAAAGTCATTTTAGTCCCCAACGTTCATTACCGGCCATTTTAGTCCCTAACGTTTTAAAAGTGCACCGATGTAGTCCCTGAATCCTACGTGGAAAATGACATGGCAATTTTGACTTTGGTTGAGGGTGGCTGACTTTCCGGTGACCATTTTTCAGTAACGACAGAATTCCAACAGTCGTTTTCCGGCGACGTCAGAATTCCGGTGGCCGTTTTCCGGTGATGTCAGAATTCCAGTGACCGTTTCTGGCGACGACAGAAATCCGGCAGTCCGTTTTCCGGTGACTTTTCCCGGCGACGGTAGAAAACCCAGCAACTTTTTCCGGCAGTTTTAAGTTTGAAGAAAGAAAGTTTGGAAGGTTAATGGGGTTTTGTTGTATTGGAGAAGATGGTAGAAATGAAAAGGAAAAACTTAAAGGACTAATTGATGTTTTTGTTATATAGGAGGACTAAATTGAAAAGAAAAAAATTAAAGGACTAAATCAACATTTTTGTTGCACTGAAGAAGATGGACTAAATTGAAAAGAAAAAATTTAAAGGACTAAATTGAAATTTTTTCCAAATTTTTTATTAAGCATTTTTTCCAAAAATTTAAAGGACTAAATCAACATTTTTGGTTTGACTTTTCCAACTCCGACATGTGGCAACGAGTGTAACCCAAACTTTTGGGTGAGAGTGAGCTTGTGTATTTCAGGGACTACAGCGGTGCACTTTTCGAAACGTTAGGGACTAAAATGGCCAGTCACAAACGTTGTAGACTAAAATGGCTTTTTCGACAAACGTTGAGGGCTAAATAGGGCATTAGGCCTTATAAAAACATTATACCATTGTTAAATAAGGTATAACACTTTTGTACTATACTTATCAAAACATTATACCAAAATTTGAAAATGTATAACACTTTTACATACATAAAACGCTGAATGCTCACTTTGGTACTCCAACTTTTCTAGAAAATCCGTTCCGGCATCCAAACTCTTAAAATGGCCCCGTAGGTACTCGAACTTTCAAAAAATGTCCTCTTAGGTACCTCAACTTTCAAAAAATGCACCATTTTACTACCTCAGTGCAACGTGTCCACATTTGGTGAATTTGTCTTTTAAAAAAAATCAACCTTTGACTTTTGACTGGCCAACTAGAAGTTGACATGTGGCGCTGAGGTAGCAAAATGGTGCACTTTTGTTAAAGTTCGAGTACCTACAGGGTCATTTTAAGAGTTTGGGTACCGGATGAAACGGATTTATTGGACAAATTAGAGTAACAAAGTAGGCATTCAACCTACATAAAACCCTTTTTCAATACCATTAAATTTAGTATTAAAATATAAATTATAATAATAAAAGCGTTCATTATTATCTACAGGAAAAAAGTATTCGAAAGAGTATAAGGGCAAAATGGTCTTTTAAGACTTTTTTGCTTTTATACATATATAGATTATATTAGTAAAATATAAAGTTCATGCATTTGTAGACATGGTCACGGTACCGGTTCTTAGTTTTAATAAACCTAAATCTCAACCTTATATATCGGATTCCTGCCGGTTCCGGTTTCTACCGGTTCCAGTTTCAGTTCTAACCTTAATATATGTTAAAAATTTAATATTATATATTTAAATCTTATAGTTTTTATTAGTTTTAAACAATTAATATATGTTACAAAACAATATAGTTTCTTAAATATGCTAAAACCATACATTTTTATGTTAATTAAAATAATATTTAATTGGAGTCACCGGTTCCATCCGGTTCTCCGGTTCATATTTTCACAAACTTAAACCTAAACAACTAATTCATAAGATATCTTTTAATTAAATCAGATACTAGAAAAAAGATAAAGCATCATAAAAAAAATTAAAATTTTTAAATTGTAAAATCCAAAACTATTTTGTCATACGGTTTAACTTTAAACAATATATATTATATATTGAAAAATCAAATTATTTCATTTTATAGATATAAATGTCAAATCTGTGTAATGCACGGAACACTATACTAGTTATAAATAAAAACTAAACAGTCATATTAGTAATATAAATATATAACAATTCGTGAAAATAATTGACTTTCACATTGAAAGTCTTGAAATAATAACCCTGTTAAAATCACAATTACGAAAACATTTATAATTATTAAAATCTTTCCATCTCAATAATAGTTGATTTATGGTTTCTAAAGTTTGCTATAATTCTTGTATCACTTTAACTTTTATCAAGTACAGTATACTTTTTAAGAATATGTATTTTAATTTTTATTTTATTTTATTTTATTTTCTTGTTATATTCTATCGGTAAAGTTTTCTAGTACAAATGATTTTCCACTAAATTTTTTAATAATTAACAAATCTTTAAATAGGTTGTATCTCAAACCCAATATATCACACTTTCATTAAAAAGTGTACCAATTGAACTACAACTCAATTGACTTTTCCACTAAATTTTGTTATATTTGTATTGCTCCCCTCAATCCACCCTCCTACAGAAAAAAATGTTCGGTTGTGTAACTTGACTGAGTAGAAATAGCTCGGATGGAAATTTGAATTCGGATACAAAGTTAATCAGTCTGGAAGCAATGAACCCGAAAAATATTAATGGTGTAATAAATCTTAGTTACTCCTTATTTGAAGTAGTCTACATTAATTAGATGGCTTAAATTCTTGATTGGCATTATAATAAAGGAATTCTTGGTGGAATAGAAAAGTCGTATTCTATAAGAATTTGGAATGTCTAGTTCCTCCGAATTAATAAGAAATTCTAACCGTCATGGACATGGACAGTTTAGAGCGAACAACCTAAAACCTTTGTATTCTTATTTTCATATTTATTTGTGCTTATCTTTAATCATTGTGATTGCGTTGTTGAAGAAAAATCCAACAATCCTAACCATAAAAACATGAGACTTGGATTTTTTTTTTACCGTACAACATCAGCTGTTGTTAGAATTCAAAATAGAAAGCATAGACTCAATTCTTTTTTCCTATATGTCAATTATAAAATGATCATCCCTATTATTTTATCAGGACTTGTAATCCTTATCACCATAGAATGATCCTTTAGTGTAGCAATTTGGGTATGAATCGTATGATTTACATAACAATATTGTAATTGCTTACAAACATATATGTTATGGAAATTTGTTAAAAGTATTCATGGATGAAAAGCTAGGTTAATCATTCATTGTTTTCAAAATTGGTTACTTTAAATGCAATAATATTCTTGAATTTGAATCCTAAAGTTGGTATTGTGGATCTAGCCAAGTTTCTTGTAGCATAATTGAACTTTCAAGTACGCATGATACTTAGCTCGAATGATAAAAAGTATTGCATATGATTGTTTTGCTACCTGGGATATCTTGGATTTTGATTAGCCAATAAGTGTTTTCAAGAATTGCAGTCAAAATACCCGAAACTTTAGCTAAATTATGACCACCGAGAGGCGGAACTCATAATACTTTGGTCATCTTTGGGAGCCGGCATGAAAGATATAATGATCTAGAAACTATTTTAAGAGATGATCGGTTAAATAGATATGTCTGTGAAGACACATACTACAGAAAAAGAAAGCCCATTTCAGTCTGGCTGACTTTGTTTGAATATCTCTATCTTAGAAGTAGAGGCGAGGACAGTAAATCATGCTCTCATGTGGTTGAAGACCATGGGTTATACTCATCTTATTATTGAGATTAACAACAAAGGTTTATATGATTGTTTATTTGGTAAGTACGTTAAGTTTTTCCTACATTAATTCAATTATTTCGGATTGTAAACATCTAGCTAGCTTATTTAGTTGCTGCTCTTTTAATTGGGTTAGGTGTGATTGTTTCCCATAATTTAGCTAAAGTTTCCGGGTAAGTGGAGTGTGGATTGAAGCTCCCCGCTTGTCTTTTTCATGTTTGATTTTTAATACAATCTATTTCCTTTAAGAAAAGGAAAGAAAAACCTATCAAATTTTTACACTTGTACAAACATAAACTATAATTATTCACCTCACTTGACGTTATAAGTGGTACACCTTTCAATATGTTGGTGTAGAGACTGAGGTTCGAATCTCAGCCTCTTCAAAGATATATAATTATTAAAAAAAAAAGTACATAACATTCCCTCACAAACTATACATAATAACCAAAACATATATATATCTATTTATTTATTTATTTGTCTATTGAGTAAAGATATAGAGCAATTAAGAATGAATATACCACTGTTTACTTGCATTGGTTTTTGGTGTTATTCTTATTGTTTATGCTTATAGCTCAATATTCCTCATAACATCACCAGAACCTGAACCTATCCCCCAATCCCCACCGTCGCCGCCATCTTCTCTTTTGTCACCATCACCACTGTCACCACCTTCTCCCATGTCGTCACCATCGTCACCTCCATCGCCATCACCATCTCCTCTCTTGTCGTCGCCGCCTCCTCCTTTGCTATCTCCGCCACCTCCACTACTGTCACTGTCACCTCATTTACTGTCTCCGCCACCTCTACTACTGTCACCATCACTGTCTCTGTCGCCGCCACTACCTTCTTTGCTATCTCCGCCACCTCCATTACTATGACTGTCGCTGCCTTTATCACCGCCGTCGTATCTTCTACCTCCAGAGTTAGAAACAACAATTGAATTTTCTATTTGCATAGCTGAAGTTTATAGACTTCCTTTAATGGATCCACGCTGTTGTGAAATTTTCAGAAAAAGTGAAGTATGCTTACATTTCATCCTGAAGTTGAACTCCCACTTTTTTCCAACAAAGCTTGTGGGTTTCTGTTTAATCTAGTTAGTTTTTGTAATTATTTATTTTTATATTTTTTTCAAAATTATTATAAAATAACTTTATTTTTTTTATACTTTATTATCATTATCATTAGATTGAATTTCATTTCATACTAATGGTGATAGATGATAAATTAAACTTAACTTAAAAACAAAAACAAAATTACTATAACTTTTACTTTTTCTTGCCGGTTTAAAAATCGTTGCGATATACCATAACACTGATGTTCTAGGTAGGGCTGTAAATGAACCAAGCCGTTCGAGTTCGACTCGGTGTTCGGCTCGATAAAAGCTCGGCTCGGCTCGTTTCAATAAATAAATGAACAATTCGTGAACAAATTTTTTAGTTCGAAAGATAAATGAGCTGAACATGAACAAACCAAAACTCGGCTCGTGAGTTCGTGAACAAGCTCGACAAGTGTTCGTGAAGTAGCTCGACAATTATTTCTATGTATGAAATATAATATCTTAGAAATATTAATAAAATATAATTCTAAAAAATAAACTAAATAAAAGCATGTCAAAATTTAATTGAAAAAGAAAAAAATATTGGTTGTTTGGAAGAACTAGAAAGGTAAAGTTTGGTATTATTACTTAACTTTTTTTACATAAGGATGTTTGTATCTTGATGAATGTTAATTTAAGAAGATATTATTATATTTTACTCTAATGTATGATGTATTAAATGACAGAGATGTTCACATGATAGAAGAATGTGTTTATGACTATGAAGAACTTTTTTTCTTTTGCTAGAAATTTTTATTGTTACTAATATTCGTTGGATTGAAAAAGTTTGACTTTTAAAATTTATATGGAGGACATATATTAATTTGTCTATTTTACATTTTGATGAAGAAAATTATTAAATGAATGGAATGTTCGTTAACGTTTGTGAACAACTCGTAAACAAATTTGCTTTTAAGCGAACCAAGCTCAAACAAGATTTTAAACTCGTTTTAAGCTCGGCTCGGCTCGTGTTTGATTAGAAATTAAATGAACCGAACATGAACAGGCCATAGCTCGGCTCGGCTCGGATCGTTTACAGCCCTAGTTCTAGGTTTAACTTCAACTCTATTAATATTTTTTATGTATAATAAAATCATATTAATTGATGTTTTTTAGATTATTTTATATGCTTTTCTCTAATGAGATTTTGTCACAAGCCATCTTTGTATTCTTGCCATTAATTCTAAAACGTAACTCACATAAGAAATAAGACCAAACTCGCCATAATTTCTACTGTACTCTTGAAACTAAGCGACTGTTGAATCATTGACATATTACCATTGTTGACGGTAAATTGTGCAATACTTGAAGATAAAAGAATAATTTTTTCTATTCTCCTTTTTCTGAAAATTTCTAGCCGATATAATTTATGTTAATTTTTTTGTAAATACAAGAAAAAATGAAGTAAATAATTTTGAATTTAAAGAATTAACGAGAGGTTGAAACTGAATGCTCGAAAAGCCTTTCATTGAAATATTCTTTGAATTTATTGACGATATATTCTTTTCGACTTCAATTTAGTTCGTTCCAATCTCATTTAGTTTTATGTAATTATTTACGCTAAATTAAACTCAGTACAAAAGAATGGACCCGACTCTTTGAATTGGTATAAGAGATATACTTATGTACTAAATAAGTTTTTTTTTATATAGAAATATCAAAACGAAGTTTCAGCAGAAAAAAGCTAATTGTCCACAATTATTGATATAGAAATATATAATTGAAAACTTTATATCTAAATAATTGTTTACTTATTCTCATTGTGTTTTCTTTTTATGAAGCTATTATTCAAAATTATTTAGAGGCATTATTATTAAATTATATTTTTTGCTAGTATAATAATAAGGCTCTAAACTAGCCTAGCCTAACCAAACTTTCGCATGTTCGTGTTTGTTCATTTAATATTCTATTGAGCTTGAACCGTGCTCGAGCTTAGTCAAACAAAGTCCAAACCGAGCTCGAGCTGTTCACGAGTCTAGCAGGAGCTTGGTTCAAAAGCTAGAGCTTAGTCAAGTTTTTTTTTCAAGCCTTGTTATATATTTTTTTATTTTTTATCAAGTTTGAGTCGAGTTTTTAAGCTTAGTTTAAGTTTAAACTCATAGTTTGATCTCACACGGTAGACTAAAATGTATTTAATTTTTTTAAGTATTAATTATCACTTTAACTTTATATTATATATATCTTTGACATATTCATTTATTTAATGAATCGAGCTTAAAATTATATATGTCTTTGACCTATTCATTTTTTGAATGAACCGAGTCGAATAGAGTTTTTATCGAGCAGAACACCGAGCCAAGCTCAAACAGCTCGACTCATTTACGGCCCCATGTAATAATAATCTCATATATTTTGGTTTTCTTGTTATATATTATCAGCAAAGTTTTCAAAGTACAAATGATTTTCCCACTTAATTTTGTGCTTGTTATATCGTATCACTCCCCTTAGTTCCACCCTTCCATGGAAAAATATCATCTCATATATTAAAACATGAGATTTGGATTCCCTACTGACGGCGTTGAAACCGTCAAAAATAAATCCTAATACTCCCAGCTTGTAGCAATTGAGTAAGTAGGGTCGAATCCACAGAGAATTGATAACTAATCATGTTTCAGTATGAAAACCAGTGACAAGAACAAACAATGAAAGTAAAAAATGGGAGGATTTGAATATTGTTGCTGAACTAATAAAATAACAAATAAACAGAATAACACGAAATCAACGATAGAAAATCCTTCCGGTTAAATTGTTTCTCAGGCTTTTATCAGATTGATCACAGACAAATAGATTATTCTACTCTT
>CAOJBJ010237884.1:0-12877 GCA_948291685.1 Euphorbia celastroides
AATAAGTTCAATAACACACCAAAACTCAACAATTAATTCAAAACTCAACACACCAAAAATATTGACAGAAAATTCAATGGAAAATACTAAAAATACTAACAGTAACACACTAACAATTAATTCAAAACACACCAAAAAATACTAATACACCAAAAAATACTAACACATCAAAAAATACTAACACACCAAAAATTTATAGATTAATAAAAAAATACTAACCTAATTAGTTATACGGTCAGTGCCATGCAGGGAGGTGGTTTTGAAAGTCTATGATGACCGAATCGACCGATTCGGCCACTTTTGGCCGATTCGGCGAGGAGCGGAGCAAGGTAGGGGGAGCGGAAAACTGTATAAGGGGGAGCGAAAACTTTTCGTACCTATATTTAGAGGGGGTTTTTTCCGGCAAGGGGGAGCGGCTGCTCCCCCTTCTCCCCCTGGATCCGCCCCTGTCTGACTGTGTGAACAGAGATGGCTGTAAAGCACGCTTCTTGCAAAATGCAATATATGTTTTCTTTTGTTATAGGTCAACAGCTTGATCAAAAAATTTCATAAAACTACTTGTCTTTAGAGATTTAGGTCCCAATTGTGGACTTGAGCTATGAAATGGGTTCTTGTCATCTTGTTTTTACGAAACTATCTGCAAATTCTTTAGGGTGGTACTCTTATGAGTCGATCATCAATTTTCCACATATTAGTTTTTTATTTGACTCAATGTGTTGGTTCTTTTTTCTTTAGAATGTTTAAGGTAGTGACTAGCAAGTACAGATTGACATCTTAGAGTTGTGAGAGACAAGAAGGTTTTTAAGAACTCTTCTTAACTAGGACATCAATCATATATCTTTGATGCAAATGAGTATGCAATCTTTTGGATTTATTTGTTCTCATAAATTTTGTAATATTTGCAATTTGCATATTTAGTTGTCCCTCCAAAAAAACTGTGTGCAACTAATACTTGGTGAAGAATGCACAAGATTTTATCTGATAGAAAGCCCCAAACATGATTGCTTTGAAGAGAATAAATGTGGTTAAGCAGTCAAAAGTAAATAAATGCTGCTTGTATCCTTTTGTACCTGCTCCAACTGGTTTATATTGGAATGAAATAGATGTATAGCTTAAAATAACCAGTGTAGTTGGAATAACTCTATTACCTTTTCCCTAATCACAATTTTTGTTACCATTTGACAGAGTGAGGGGAGAGGACCACAATCTGACATATTTTTAGTGATTCATCTTACTAACTTCTATTGATATAGGGAATGGTAATAACACTTTGACATACTTTTTGGCTTCACGCTGTACTTTCATTTAGCTAATTTTCCCTTTTGAGTTTTGAAGCTGACTTTATTTTCTCAGTCATGATACAAACAATAATTAAGGCCATTCAATGATTTCTGTGTGCATTAATCTAATAAAGATTCTTTGTCATTTCATCCTCAAGGGTTCATATTAATTGGGTGCTTGCTAACTGTTATGTTGATTTCAACTGCTTTACTACGAGTGAAAATGTCCACTATTCGATTTTATCCTTCCATATCAGTTATGCTTCTTTTGAAAGTTTGATGCATTTTTTCGTTTCATTGCTACAGGGGTATACGTGGAGGAAAGGTCTTTCACACTTTTATATGTAGATCGTACCACTGCATATCTAATGGAGTGAGTTTTATTACCTGTTTCCCTTTGAGTTACAAAAGTTCCATGTTTTTAGCTGAACATTGTTATAAAGGATGGGTGTTTCTTCTATTATAATGTCCACCAGCCTCCAAAAATGTGAGCAAATTGAAGTGCCAACAGAGCTGTTTGGTGAGGCTGCTCAATATCCTAAAGGTTGGTTAGATTCATAAATTTGTTTTTATGAGGCACTTTAACTACAGTCATTTCTCACTTTATTGAATGTATCATAGTTGTCATGTTTCTGTGACATTTCCTAGTTCCTACTACATGCTTTCGCATAAAGTTGTGCTTTTAAATCTTTTCATTTGTGGCTAAGTACATAAGTTTATTCGAGAAGGAAATTGGAATGTGATAAAGTTCTCATAAGGTGGAGTGAAAACAAAAGGCAAAATATTCATTAATGAAAAGGGCTCAGCCTTCAGTCTTATGCTTATAATTTTTGAAGAAACCCCTAAAATATATTCAGAAAAACGTATTTGGTGCTGAAATTTATCCTTACTCAAAACTAAAACCGTTTTACCAATAATAATCATCTTAAGTTCTTGCATTTAATTTTGAGCCAACCTAACATGTTTGACCAAGATTTAAATTTCTTCTCATGGCTGTGGCTTTGTCATTTGCTATATTAATTTATATAACAGATGTGTCAGTCCTATCAACAAGACGGAGCTTATAACAACCTTGTAGGAGATCACTTTTTTTCACAAATAGTAAATAAGAAATGTGGTGAAAAACTAGAATGCCCCTAGGTTGGCTTTGATTATTTGTACGAGAATTTTATGATATCCTCTGATGTCCTTTATGATGTGTTCCTTGTTTCTCGAGAAAATAATTTTCACTTTCTTCAATTATTGGACCTTAGTAAGCATCTTTGAGTTGGCATAATTTATCGGCACCCTTACATGATAAAGCTGAACTGTCTTGCTTGGCAGAGGAAATGCAAGTTAAGCTGCAGTTATATGATGAAACGCCATTGTCTGGGTCGATTCCGAAACAAGTTAAATACACTGTAGTGGAAACTCAACCTCCTATGAAGGGGCTGACAGCTGCACCTCGGTACAGATCAATGTTTTTATATGCTTATGCTTCTGTTAGATGTTCTATCTCTTTTGCACGACTTTTATTTTCCAGAACTTTTGTTAAAGTTAAAAAGGCTGATAATCATGCCCAAATTTTCTGTTCCAATTTCTTTTTGCTATCTTGTTCCTAAAATGTAATGAGTAAAACTTCAAATATTTGATTAGTCGATGTGGACTTATTTACTTGTTGGAGATCTGTGTTTGTGCTTAACATGCTAATTTATGATGTAGTTTTCATGAATTGGTCATCTAACACCAAAGAACATGTTTTTTCATTATGCACCTAAAATCTTTCCTGTTGCATCTTGCATGTTTTTATTTAGTTTATTTCGCGCATTAACCTACTCATTTAGGTGTATAATTTTCCCTGTTAAAATCAATGTTACATATCCTACTGTTCGAAGAGTGGGCCTAGAATGTTATATCAGGACGGTGCAGGATAAAATTAGTTCTTTAGTGTTTTGTCTGACCAATATATTAAACTTCCACATTTAAAACATATAGACTTTGTCAACCCCAGCTAGCTCGGGATTAAAACTTGATTTGTTGTTCTTGTTGTGGTAAAAAAACATGAGGTTTCATGCGACCAATCCATTGAAGTTCTAATTTGAATGTATATGCTTAATATATACTGTTTACAGTTAGTGCTTGTAATTGATTGATGTATGCTCATTGTATTTCGCGAGTAATTGATTGTAGTTATAATTTTAATGTTCCTAATTTGGTTAGTATTATTTGAAAATGATGTTTAAGCCATTTTTTCTCCAAATTTGCTGTCAGAAAGCTATAATTGATTGTACCACATATTGTGTTCATTCACTGATTAAAATTACACACAGAATAAATGTTTAGTTTTTGAAATAATTTGTGAACATTTATTATTTTTTTTCCTAGAAAACTAAAATTTCATACGAACTTATATTTTGGGATCTAACCATGGAAGAAAATCATTATTTTTGTCATTATCGATGTAGATTGTAGTTTATCATGTTAAACATCACTGAATATCTGCATCCAAAAAATGGGGTTTAGAAAGCTGCTGGAAAAATCAAAATGATAACTCAAGGCATATGAAGTTATGTACCAGTTGATTACTATATACTCAGAATTTATGGTTGAGAACTACTCCCTCCATTTCTTAATACTGGTCATTTTAATTGTGTGCACATTAATTTAGGAGCAATAAATTATAGCTATGAAGTACTAAATTAGCGTTGTATCACTAGAATTAAGGTGCAATTATCAACATAAAAGCTATTGCTTGGAGTAAATGTGGGCAAAATAGGAACAAATGGAAAAGAGTACCTAGAAAAGAGGAAAATGGCAAGTAAAAAGAAAAGAGAAATATTTGCTAGGATGACTAGTATTAAGAAATGGAGGGAGTATATACTTGCAGTAGATATTCTTACTAGCTCAACTATTCACAAGCCTTTTTTTATGTATAAATTCCTCTTGATGCAGGTATAAGAAAGCCATACTGGACAATGGTGTCACTATTCAAGTAAGTTAATCGGGCATTACAATTTTTTTAATCACTACTTCTGGTTGCTCTCAGATTTTCAAGCGTGTTAGGTGTTCTTTGATAGAGAAGTGATAGGCCCGAATTAACTAGTGAGTTGTGGCCCAAATATATGATGCTTATTCTAGAATAGTTAGGAAGAATACATGTGGCAAGTTAGTTTTGGGGAGAGGAGTACTTTTAGTGTGTGAGCTGTGAGGTTTAGGCAGCAAGGAAGAAATCATTTTCAGTTTCTCTCTCCATTGCATTCTTTAGTTTTGAAGGCAATATTTCTATTGCACTACTAGATCTATGTATACTTCTCTGCCCTTAAGTCCAACGCGAATGTTGTCATTCTCAGCTTTCTTGACACTGATGTATGGTTCAATACTAAGAGTCTACTGACATCCTCATTATCACTACACCACCAATAGGTAGCAAGGGAACTCCTAACACTAATGATTCCGTTTCAGAAACTTAAATTCACATTTTGTTTTTGCATTTTCTGGTATTTGTTTCTGGTTTCAATGCACATTTCCATTAGCATTTTAGTGCTACCTAGCACGACCAACATGAATAAGATTGTGTAATTTATTGCTGCTTGAAACGAGTATATATGTCTCATTTATAAATGATTAGGGTTATATTATTAGATAAGAAAAACAAATCTGAGTCCACTCTGAAGATGGGCTTGGAAATAGCTGTTTTTGGTTCAGTATAAGCAACTATAAAATAGTACATATTAAGAAGACAATTTCAAAACTTTAGTTATAAAATGGGAGAATTTTAATGAAAAGCTGCAGCAAAGACCACTTTTATCCAGGCAACACCTTAGCCTCAGTTTTCGAAGGATCATACTATCAGACATATGAGCTGGCAAAATTAGTCTGGAAGAAAGTGTAGGATTTTGGGATGTAGGGTGCATTTGTTCTGGTTGTAGATATGCTAATTTTGGCTTTTAGGTTTTTGCTGGAGAAAGGGAAGTTTCCCTGGGAAGTGGCTATCTTTTTCCTTTAGCAATATAAGTGTGTTGTTCCATGAAGTACTTCTTTTTCAATATATATAAGTTTTTTTAGTTCATACCTTCCTAAGAATTGTAGTGGAGCAATTCTATAAGTATCATATCATTAGTTGTTTCAAGATTCTAAAGCTCATATATGTTCCCTAAAACACCCAGGTACCTGCTTATCTTGATGCTGGTGAAGAGATAATTGTTGACACTACAGAACATTCCTTTATTAGCAGGTAAGCGTTGTGCTATAATTATGTTACTTACAATTTTCATGTATTATAGTGTGGATAAAAGTAGAAATTTCAATCCAATTGATACACTTGGATAAACAATTCCAGATAAATTTTAGTTTTATTTTAGCCTAAATAGGATAAATTATTTAGCTCCCTTTCACCTCAGATGTTGGCATACTTGGAAACATAGCTCCTAATATTGCGTATATATATCCCATTCCTGAACTATGAGTATTGCCTTTATTTTTTAAGCAATTCGTACTTGGGAGTTCAAAATGATAGTAAGTTTTGTTGGTAAATTCCACTTCTTTGCCAAGATTGAAACTTGTAGCAACCCAATATTCAACTAAGAGAAAAAAGCAAGTAGCACCATCCCTAGTGAGGCTCCGTCCTTAAGATTTGAATTGGTAGGTGAATCCATATATATATATATAGGAAGTGTGCAGAACAGCCTGTTTCTCAGACATAACTTCATCCTTAGGATGCAAAATTTTGGACCTCTTATTGGATGGTAACTATGACAAACATGTAATTTGAAACCTCTTGGATGAAGGAAATATTCATTTTTCTTTTTAATTATGCTGCTTTGAGTCTGAAAAAGTAATCCATGACGATGCGTTCATTGAGATTTGAGAATACTTGCACCATAGGGAATAAACACACTAGTTAAGAGGCTGCTTACTCAACCAAGTCAAGTTTAGGTGAAATTTACACCTGTTCTGTAAAGGGATAAGGGTCAATCTGATTCCCCCATCCCAAATAAATTGGTCTTGCTTTTTACAAAACGGCTCATTTTGCCCATATGAAGTTCAGTTTTCTTCTTTTCAAAGGACTTATTATCACCAATTTCCCTTGGCATTTACTTGAAAAAAGAGTAAAAGTTGAGAATAATCTGAGCTAATTTTGTAACATAGTGAAACCAAAACAAAATCAGGATATTTTGTAAACGTTAATAGTGTTTTTCTCCATTAACATAGATATGAATTGGACACCTATCCCTTGCGTAAATATGTTCAGTTGGAGAAATAAGTTGTGTTAACTTATATTTTTCATATATGGCTGATAGATGTGTTGTTTCATGTCAGGGCCAAATAATATTAGCAGCCTGCAGCATTTTTCCTATAAGAAGAAGAAAGGAGACATTTTGTTGTTGAAATGTAGAGCAGGGGACAAGTTTTGATTTAATTATATTATTCCGGCAATGAAGCTGGTCTTTGGTTTTGGGGAATAAAGGAAGTATACATATAGAGAAGATAAATAGATGAGTTTCGAGAGAATGTTGTAGTAAGCTGACTGAAGTTCAGTTTTCGATGATCAACATAATGTATTTACGGTTAATGTTTAGCAACTTAGTTGGGTTGCCCTCAAATCAATACATTTTCTTACGGGCATATGAGAGTTATTGGTTCAATTCCAAAATCTTCACCACTGCCAAATTCATTAAGTGGTTCGAGATTCTTTTTACTCAATGTTTCTTATTTAGTAATTCCTTTTGCAAAGCTTACTGTTTTCTCACTGCATATAATGTTTCAAATATTTGAACAGTTGTCCTTTCCTCTGTCAGAATATGTAGATTGATGCGTTCAGTTCAGTATAAAAAGTTTCCGATCAAAACAAAGGGGTTTTTACTTTTGACAGACCTAATAGACCATGCAATAAGAAAATTTGGATCCAAGAGAACATCCTACCTTTTCTACTTTGTAACACTTCTATTCTATTGGAACTGGATTCAGGGTGTTTTTGAAAATGTGTTTTTCTGACAATTTAATTGAATTCATTTTCTCTAATTCCATTGTTTAGAATTAGAATAAACATTTCAGTCTAAGAATTGAATTCTTGCATTTTGTATTGATTATAATTCATCCAAAATTTGAAATGATTTTGAGGAAATTTATTTTGCTTGCATTATTTAACATTACTTTTACCATCTCCTTATATCTTTCATAATATCTTGTTAGGATACAACATGATAAATTGTATGATAATAAAAATAAATCAATGAACAAATATAATAAACAATCAATTGATGTGTGTAGTTTCCAAGTAAAGAAAGTAAATTTGAGAAATCTATTGAATTTAAATTCTATCAAGTCATTTTTTTAACATAAAAAATTAGTTCCAAACATACCCTAAATCTCGGATTCTCGAGTGCTGGAAATTAGTCCCGTGTATCTGCGAATTTGAGCATCAATAGTTAAGCAAATGGCTTTCACTTGCACTTTGCATACAATTACATGCATATAGAGCTCAAGCTCAAAAGTTCAGGCTACCATTCTAAACTAAATTTACACTTCTATCAACCTCCCATTTCACTTTGCTTTAAGATCAACCAAGTCATTTTGCATCTATTCTAATCCAGAAACACAATAATATCCAGCAATTAAAAGGTCAGGGTAGACACTAAAACTCATACAAGTCTTTGATATATAGCAAATTTAAAAGAGTTGTTTCTGCTGTCAGAATGTAATAAGCCGCCTGTAAATGATTTGGAGACCCAATAAAACTACCACGACCAAGGAAAGTACATTAACTCTAGCAGCATCAAAAGATAGAAATAGGATCTTCACGAATCCAGCTTCATCAGCACCAATCCAGACTCGAAACCAACTGTATCTATAGCAGCTATATAGCCAATGGCTGGTGAACTTCGCAGATTACATCATCATCATCATATCAATAAAGCTCATGGTTGTGATGCACCTGATTCCACTGGTGGAGGTCCAGAGCTCGAAGATGCGACAGGTGGCGGCAGTGGTGCAGAATGCTGGTGCTGCTGTGCACCTTGTTGGCCATGAGGCGGCATTGCTGACTGATATGGCGGAGGTGGGTACTGTGGATAAGGCGGCACGGGCGCCATATATCCATAAGGCGGGTAATGATGTTGCTGATACTGCCCATGGGGCGGCGGAGGGGGCGGCATGCCCTGATAAGGATAGTGCTGCCCCTGGGGCCTGCCCGGTGCAGTTTTGTTTTCTCCAGACCCCCCATCTTGGGACGGCACAAGGGCACCCATTCTCTGAGGATCCATTGAAGGGTAATAAGCCCTATCCTGCTGAGGTGGTGGTGGAATATTGAAATACTGCATATGTGGTGGTGGCTGATCTTGAGGCCCAGGTTGGTTTTGCTGCTGAGATATAACTGCACGGGGCAACATGCCGCCATGAGCCATTGCAGCCTGCCTTGCTTCTTCTGAACCTTCATTTTCTGGTCTCGGGGCTTGGGGTCGGCCCCACATTAGCTTCAACCTCAGGCCCTTGATCACTAACTTGTTGGAAAGCTCTTCTGCAGCCTTTTCTGCTCCCTCTCGGGTCGTGTAGGTTACAAAGGCGATGGCTAGTTGAGGCACCATTTTAACTGATTCGATCTCACCATGGGCATAAAAGTTATCTCTCAGATCCTGCTCTGTGATTCTTGCGTCTAGCCCACCCACGTATAGGGTTCTGATGCTTTCGTCTTCTGGCGGCTCCAAAGAGGGCATTTCACCAGCCTTGCTGAGTAGTTTCATTGCCACTGGATCATTCACTCTGCAGATATTATCAGAAGAGAAAATGCGAATGAGAAAGCAAAAAACCAAGTTTCTCATGTTGAAATGGCTATTAGCTCCAACAAGTGAGGGGGAGTATGGGATATGATCATCTTGTGCCCTTAAGCAAGGGCTTGACATACAAAACTACATTACAGATTGAAAATTTCTAGGCATGAGACCAAATTCATCAACTTTGTGTTATATAACTGCATCTTTTGCAACTTGGAAGCTCCAATGTCGACTTTTTACTTGTATAGAAAACAATAAGGCCTGAAGATATGAATTATCCACTCCCTCTATGCACAATTCTAAAAATTGAAAAATAGCCTATTCAGTAATGGATAAGGGATGAAAAATAAACTCGCAAATTCCACAAATTCAACAAAAGAATAACTATGAACCAAAATAAACAAGATATGAAAGAACATTAAGAGAATGCAACAAGCGCAACAAGAAATTAATGGTCGACCAAAATGAAGATCACAAAGAACATTGAGAGCATGCAACAGATGCATATGCAAGATTGAGATCACGAGAACAAGTCATGCAAGCGACATTAAACAGAACCTACCCATAGTATCTATCCTTGATATTCTGCTGAGACAGCTCTCCAGTTTCAGGCATCTCGTGCCTATAAGGGCACTCAGCACCTCTTGTGCATTCACCTCGCACGTAGAAACTACAGACATGTGCTCGGTTTCGTTTGTAGTATGGCGTTGTTCTTTGAAGCTTCAGAATAGTGTCACTTGGCCGCACTTTCCCATATGAAGATTCATAATCAATACCAGCTCTAGCCTGCACCAGACTTTTCAAATGAGTAAGACAAGTGATATTGTAAGATTAATGGTTGTTAGTTGGTACAGGCCCAAGGCGTACTAAGGCATGAAGCACAAGGCGAGACAAACAAGCTTAACAATTTTTAGAAATAAAAATAAAGCTCTATTGTCGATCTCAAAAAAACTAAGGTAACAGGAATCAAGAAAGTCTGAAAATAGGATAAATTTAATATATATCAAGAATATGCAGGTGAAACAAACATATAAACAAAAATATTCTGCTTTTACTGGTTTAAGTGATAATGTGTCACTATAAATTAACTATTGTTTTACAGTTTGCTACTCTATATTTGCCTTGAATGATGAAAGTTAGTAGAATGGAGGAGTGAGAGTTAAGGTTGCTATACCAACAGAGTTACTTACCTATAACTTTCTGAATATGGGGTATCAAAATGTGTCTCCCTAAAATCAGAATATTAAAGTTGTATCAAGTTTATAATTTGCTAGTATATTCTATACTCCTTGATTGTAGTAGTTCTTCAAAACCATCCAATAGATAAGGTAGCAAAACAAAAAAAGATAAATAGATTACGAGTATGCAGTAAACAAATAAAAAAAAGGAAAAAAAGCTATCACTTTAGTTTCTAAATTTAAGAATTCCCTACACTAATCCCTAATAATTTAAGTCCTTACAACGTTAGAATACAAACTAATCTCCATTTTACAAAGCTATTTACTTCAAATAGATCCACAAGAAAAGGAAAATGCATCCTAAATAACATCCGAAAGTCGGTGAGGCACCTAAGGCACACCACTGGGTCCAGCCAAGACACTGTAGGCACGTTCTTGAGAGAATGTGCCTAGAACTGAGGCTTTCCAAAGTGCTGGGTGTGAGCCCCAGGCGCCCAGAACCTGAGGCACACATGTAACAATAGTGGTGGCAGTATTTCAAAAGCCATGAGCATCAATTCTCTACTAAGTTCACACAAATATATTAACAGATCCTCCTCAGTTTAGGGTCGAACAGAACACATAACATGGCCATATGAAGATTTATAATCAATACCAGCTCTAGCCTACACCAGGTTTCTCAAGTGAGTAAGAGAAGTGATATTGCAAGAATTTTAGTTGTTAGTTGTTACAGGCACAAGGCACATTGAGGCACAAAACACTTCAGAGGCGAGGGCCAAATAAGCTTAAATATCATTTCAATAAAATTACAACTCTATTGTCAATCTTAAATAGAAACTAAGGTAATACAAAACCAGAAAGTATAGAAGTAAGCTAAGTTTAACATTAAATCAACAATATGTAGGTGAAACAAGCATATAAACAAAAATATTCTGCCTTTATTTTGTCTAAGTATTAATGCGTCACTATAAATTTAACTATCATTTTTCAGTTTGCTACTCTTAATTTGACTTTAATCATGTCAATGAATAGAACAGAGGAGTAAGAGTTAAGGTCACTATACCAAAAAAGTTACCTGCAACTTCTTGAACATGGGGTATCAAATGTGTCTCCCAAATTACGCAATATTATTAAGTTTCTAAATTAAAGAAATCCCCAAACTAATCCCAAGTCATTTAATTCCCCACAAACTTAAGATAAAAACTAATCTCCATAGTTGTCAAATCGAGATACGTATCGCGTATCGAAATCCTAATTTTATGAATCGTGAATCGTGAATCAAATCGTATTGTAAGATTCGGTTCAAGTGCACAACAACGTAAATATAGATTATTGAACATGTTCGACTTAATATATAATCATAATTTAGTCTGCAAATGCAATTTTCAAATAACTAAAGAAGTCATATGAACTAAACAAGTCCTTAAACTTCAAAAGTTATACAAACATCATGTCAAAGGCTGTCATTTTCTTCTTCTTTCATGCTTATACTTGTCATTTTTTATTTTTTACAAATTAACTGATTCATCCTACCTCATAAATTTGAATCAATTCTAAGATGTATCGTATCGAATCGTAAGATTCATGTTGTATCGTAAGATTCGTATCCTGAATCGTAAATTTTTTTGTGAATTTAGATACGCCACATAGATACGAATCAATTCATTGGTGAATTGAATTGAATCGTAAGATTCGTATCGTGAATCGTAAGATATTGATAACTATGTACCTAATGTGTAGATTCATTCTTAGATCCCGCTCTAGATCTGAACGCCGACAAAACCCGACTCTTCTCTCTCTGGTGAAGATCAAAAACGCCAAACCCAGATCTAAAAGCTAACCTGAGATATGAGCTTTCGCTGATAGTCGCCCTTTTCTCGACGAAAGAAACGAAGAGAGAGAAATACGCTAACGTCGGCGAGGAGAGATTTTGCTGGATCTTGAGGTTTACTATCGACCTTAAGACTGTCCGATTTGTTTCGGTGAGTTCGCTTTCGACTGTGTCGACTTCCTTCGGTGCTTTTGTGCCGGAGTTACGCCGGGAAATTGGTTTCGCCGGAAAATCACTTTTTTCGGCGACTGTGCCGGTGGCAGCGCCGGCGGGTTGGTTGGGGTTGGACTTAGAGTCAGGGTTAGGTTTTTAGTTAGGGTTAATGGGTATTAGGGTTTAGCTTTTTGGGTAAATGAGTTAAAATGTGTGATTTGACAAAAATGTCCCTTGCCACGTCATCAGTTAACTGTCAATGGATTAAAAACTCTTGTTTTGATAACGGTGCGATACCTTAAGGGTGTTTTTGATGAATTTGAAACCTTAAAAGTGTTTTTGAGAAAACTTGAAATCTCAGGATAGATTTTGAAATTATCCCTAAGATAAAATAATATAACGGTATTATAGGAAAAAAGACATTAAAAGAGTAAAATAACAAGGAGAAGTAAGCTTAGCGGAGCAGGTACGGAAGACCAGATCAAAAGCGATACTAAAATAACGAGGAGTATTATAAACCATAAATACGATGAAAGAAGTTACCAGACTCACGCGTTTCGCACATGTTTGTTTCTTACAATTAACTACCCCACTTTCACTCTCTTTGTGTATCCTAACCTTCCATTCTTATTCACAAATTAATTGCTTCAACAATTTATTAACTTCACAATTTACTTTTGATAACTA
>CAOJBJ010238298.1:0-12981 GCA_948291685.1 Euphorbia celastroides
GTCCCTCAGTTGAGCAAGTTCACCGAAATCATAGATCAAGAGAAGGTGAAATTGGTTGAATCGGTAATGAAAGCAGCTAGAAAGGGGGAGTCATGTGACTTAACCTCAGAGTTCACAACTATGACTAACAATACAATATGCAGGATGGCGATGAGCACAAGATGTTCAGACTGTGATAATGATGCAGAGCAGATTAAGGAGTTGGTTAAAACTTGTTTGGAGCTTGCTGGGAAGTTAAGTGTTGGAGATATTTTGGGGCCTTTGAAGGTGTTTGACTTTTCTGGGACTGGTTCCAAGCTTGTTGGAGCTTTGAAGAAGTATGACAGGTTGGTGGAGAGAATAATTAAAGAACATGAAGATAAAGCTGCTGATGGGGTTGTTGGAGATGGCAAAGATTTAATGGATATTTTGTTGGAGATTTATAATGACCCGACTGCTGAGATTAGGCTGTCCAAAAACGACATCAAGTCTTTCTTGCTGGTAAGTTGATTTTGCATTTACTATTTGTCTTAAGTTAACATGATAACACTAATGTTATTATAAAAAAAATTAACATTAATGTTAACTGAGATAAAAATAGGAAGTTTAATGTAAATTTAAGAATCTGAAATAGAAACATAAAATGCTAGAGATAGTGCTTCCATGCTACCAAGCTTTTCATACAAGAATCAAATAACAAAAGTATTAGGATTCGGATTAAGCTTTGATGAGGTTCTAAAACTAAAATCTCATTTCATCTACTGACAAATTAGTCAGGTCTATCAATAAATTTGATTCTAAAGCTCAGTTCAACATATATAAGTTTTGGGTAAGTAAGGATTGTGAAGAGACTTAGTATTGAATCTGAGACGTCTTGCCACCACTTTGAAATGTGTAATAATTGAGCTACATGCAGCCCCCCATGTTCTATATATTTGCATCACATTAATAGTTTATTGAAATTGTTACAGATTAATATGTAAAAGTTGAGGAAATTAAGAGCCTTGTAATGTGCTGCATTCGTATGGTTTTTTTAGTTTTTGATTATACTGTCTTAATTAGGACATATTCTTTGCGGGGACGGACACGTCATCAGGTGCAATGCAATGGGTAATGGGAGAATTGATAAACTGTCCAAGGGCATTCAACAAACTCAGAGAAGAAATCAATGCAGTTGTTGGTCCCACAAGATTAGTCAAAGAATCAGACGTCCCGAATCTGCCTTATCTAAGATCAGTGATCAGAGAAACCTTAAGGCTTCACCCATCAGCACCAATAATCATCAGAGAAAGTGCAGAAGATTGTGAAATCAACGGCTCATTAGTGAAGGCCAAAACAAGAGTCCTAGTGAATGTGTACGCAGTGATGAGGGACCCGGAATCTTGGAGTAACCCAGATGAGTTTGTGCCAGAAAGATTCATGGAATATTCCGAAGAGAAAATAGGAGAGCACCAGATGGAATATAAGGGTCAGAATTTTAGGTTCTTACCATTTGGAAGTGGAAGAAGAGGATGCCCTGGAGCCTCATTAGCCATGATTATGATGCACGCTGCTGTTGGTTCTTTGGTTCAGTGTTTTGACTGGAAAGTGGAGGGTCAAAAGGTTGACTTGACCCCTGGCTCTGGTTTTGCTGCTGAAATGGCTCGACCACTTGTGTGCCTTCCAGTCACACACTTGGACCTTTTCTAATCAGTTAATAATATGTATAATTAATAGTTATTATCTAAGTTCTCCCATGAGAGACAGTGGCAATAAGCTTTGAATTATGGTTGTTTTTTCTATCGCTGTGTGTTTCAAGGTGTGGTTAGTGTGTTGGCTAAAATAAGCCTGTCCGGTTCAAAAATAAGTTTAATTTGGGTTCTTTTTAAGCCTATCTGAGAAACGAGGGAGAAGTTCTTAACAAGGAGCGAGGACTCATAAGCTTTGTTGCAAATCCCTTGAAGACAACAAAAAATTGCCGAAGAAAGCTCTTCAACTTTCATAATTTGACATTATGGTAAGATGAGTATCTAAGAAAGAGATTCACAATACCTTACACCCTCCATTCCAAAGGATAAAAAAGTTATTCATGATTTCTTAGGATATGTACTTTTCAACTTATTTTTCATTTAGTTCAGTTTTTTAGTCAAGTTCAATTTCAATTAGTTAAGCTTTAAATAAGTTTCCATAAATTCAAATAAATTTCGAACGAATTAAAATTTCAATGAGTTTTATGTAAGTTTTAGTTTCAAAAAGTTTCAAAAAGTTTCAAATATATTTCAACCACTGTAATTTCACAACTCCAAATTTGTTTTTCTGATGAAAGAAAAATTCCATTAAAGGCTCAATCAAACAGAGGCCTAGAAGGGAAGACCGGACAAACCTAAACGATTAATCCATTGTATATCTACGTACTGAAAACTTTTGCTATACATACTCATATCACACCTAATTACCATATTGATCTAACTCACGCAAAGAATAATCGAGTGGCAAAATTTTGTAAAAAGACGACAGTTCTTATTTACCCAAATTGAATAGATACCTGGAGAATAGCAATGAGAGTAGTAGTGTTCACAATCCGGGAAGCTTTTGTTCCAAGAAGCCATGAGTTCCACTGATCAAACTCCATGAAGAGAACTTGCCTCCCCACCCAAGCATTGATTCTGGTCAAGATAGCCACAGAAAATCAACATAAAAAAGAACAGGTGACTATGACTTTCAGTATCACTACCACAGATCAGACAAGCAGTATCCGTTATTGGCATCACTAATTGCAAATTATCCCTGGCAAGCAGTTTACTCTGTGTTGCAAGCCAGAACAAAAACTGATGCTTAGGTAAAGCCAAAACAAAAGATATTAGATACGTTAACATGAAACACTTGGAAAAAAAATCTCACCAATCTGACTTGAACTTAGTAAAATTAATTAAGATATTGATCAATTATGACAGTTGATAATAGCAATAGCTTTTAGGTTCATTTACCAAAAAAACATCAGAAGAATACAATATCTTAATCTAAGAAACATATCTCCATCGAAGCAATGAAAATGACTTCCCAAACGCAATATTCATTTCGAAATTCTATAAATAGGCATCAAATTATTTGTTCCATCAAAAACCCAAACACCACCTACAACAAGCGACATGCCGTATTACCCACTTTTTCTCATCTGGTTCCTCACTGCCATTCTAGTCCATCACCTGATCAAAGCATGACTTAAAACTCTCATTAAACCCCAAACACCACCAAGTCCAACCGCACTACCTCTAATAGACCACCTACATCTCCTAGGCACCGTCCTCCCAGTCTCTTTCCAATGGCTAGCCCGCCGCTATGGACCGCTCTTGCATATTCGATTAGGAGCATCGACATGTGTCCTTGCCTCAAATGTCGAAGTAGCCAAACAAATATTCAAAACTCACGAACATAATTTCTCATCAAGGCCAGAATTTGGGTCTTTGGAGTACTTCATATACGGGGGAAGAAGATTTGTCACCGCTCAATACAGTGACTACTGGCGATTTGTGAAGAAAATAGTTATGACGAGGCTCTTGTCAGTTACTCAATTGCACAAATTTGCAGAAATTATAGATCAAGAGACGGTTAATCTGGTTGAATCAGTGAGGGAATCGGCTAGAAAGGGGGAATCATGTGATTTGAAGCAAGAGTTCAAAAATATGACTAACAACACAATTTGCAGGATGGCAATGCGCACAAGATGTTCGGGCAATGATAATTATGAAGCAAAGGAGATTAAGGAGTTGGTTAAAACTAGTTTAGAGCTTGCTGGGAAGTTTATTATTGGTAATATATTAGATCCTTTGAAGGTGTTTGATTTTTCTGGGAATGGTCCCCGGCTTGTTGGAGCTTTGAAAAAGTATGATAGGTTAGTAGAGAAAATCCTAGCCAAAGTGGTTGTTGGAGATGGCAAAGTTTTAATGGATATTCTGTTAGAGGTTTATAATGACCCAACTGCTGAGGTTGGGTTATCCAGAAACAACATCAAGTCTTTCTTATTGGTAACTTGATATACTTCTATTCATTCTTCCTATAATCTTGAAAGAGTTAAGATTAGATCTCAAATTCAATTGCAATTAACTTCTTAAACTTGTTTAGATGAATTGTTCACATGGATCGTTTTAATATTATTTACGCATTCAATTCAGAATGATAAAAAAATAACAGATGAATTGATGCAGATGTATCGTTAACCTCCAAGTTCTATATATATGTATCACATTAGCTACACATAAAATCTAAAGATTATGAGATTTATATGTAAAAGTTCAGAAGATAAACCATTAAGAGGGCTAGTGAAGTGTATTTGTACGGTGTTGTTAGTGATTGATTATGTTGTCTTAATTAGGACATATTCTTTGCGGGGTCAGATACAACATCAGCTGCGATGCAATGGGCAATGGGTGAGATACTAAACTGTCCAAGAGCACTCAACAAACTCAGAGAAGAAATCAATGCAGCCATTGGTCAAACGAGGTTAATCAAAGAATCAGACGTCCCAAATCTTCCATATCTAAGATCAGTGGTCAAAGAAACCCTAAGGCTTGACCCATCAGCACCAATTATCTTTAGAGAAGGGCCAGAAGATTGTGAAGTGAACTGCTTTGTTGTGAAGGCCAAAACAAGAGTCCTAGTGAATGTGTATGCAGTGATGAGGGACCCGGAATCTTGGAGTAACCCGGATGAATTTATGCCAGAGAGATTCATAGAATATTCTGAAGAGAAAATAGGAGAGCATCAGATGGAATATAAGGGTCAAAATTTTAGGTATCTTCCATTTGAAAGTGGAAGAAGAGGATGTCCAGGAGCCTCATTAGCAATGATTATGCTGCCCCTTGCTATTGGCTCTTTGGTTCAGTGTTTTGATTGGGAAGTAGAGGGAAATAAGGTAAACTTGGCCCCTGGCTCTGGATTTACTTCTGAAATGGCTCAACCACCTGTCTGTTATCCAGCTGTACGCTTGGATCTTTTCTAATCAATTGATGATATGTATGGTTAACAATGTTATTATCAAGTTTGTCCTATGAGAATAATTATGGCAAGTAGCTTTGTAGTTGTGGTTGTTAATTTCTATCATTGTGTGTTTGAAGGTGTGGTTAATCATGCATCGACTCTGTATAAAATAAGGCTAGTTCAAACAATAACTTTGTAGTGTGTTTAAAATCAATAATCTCGAGGAATGCAATGCAATTCATTTTTAGTCCAACATCAGTAAATCTACAACATAAACAGGACTGCACTTAGCTGAATTGAACCTCTTGAAGAACTGCAATTCCGAAGGGGTTTTTCATCATCTAGTTCAAGAAATTTGCAAACACGAGTAAGAAGGTTTTCATGTTGCTACACTCTTATTCGACCTTTATATGGACTGAAATGGAAGCTTTTCGGACATCCCAGTATAAAATCGTATTTTCTTCAAACCAAATTGATTACCTATGAAAGAAACTCCAAAATTCTATATCAGATGTGTTTATTATTGTTTCTTTTGAGGAAATTCAATTCATTTGATAACGCAAAATTTGAAACCAGAGCAAGAGAAGGATAAGACTAAAAGTTATGGCTTTAAAATCCTTGAAGATGAGTAAGAAAGAGTTTGTCAACTTAAAGCATCCACCAAGAAAGTATTCTTATAACAAGGACAAAAATGACAAGTCAACAACATTACCCCAAATACTAATTAAGGCTCCCACCGAAGCAGGGTGAGAGGGGTCCGATGTATGCAGCCTTGCCCCTTTGATAATAGAGAGGTTGTTTCCAATTGACCCTAAAGTAGGGCTGGAACAACTATATGCGACTTCAAAATAAAAAAAAGTTGAGATAGTAGAGAAAGTTTCCAATTGAGTCATTTTGCTTAGTCCATTATAATCCAAAGCCAAACAACAGTGAATCTTTGGCCCTATAGGATAAAAATCATTTAGCAAGAAAACAAATTTGCTAATTCTACTTGAGTCATGATTTTCCAAATTGTGAAAAGTTGTGATTCCTCTTGCTCACTGCCACTTTCATGTGAGTTGACTCATTCCGATTTCAAGTGAAGTTTTTTCCGTCTTAGTTTCTTAAATACATGCAAGTTTTTGGTAGGAATTTTCAGATAAAGTTAACTTTCTCAAATTGGCTCTAAAACCAATTTGTTCTTGATGACCTGCTGCCGATTTTCCCATTTAATTTGGTTACAGCCAAAGCAAAACAAAACAGCATATTATTCAGTTCAGTTTGAACTGGACTGGAATTTGTATTATAATATTTTCTTCAATTCGGTTTGACCTGGGTGGGTTTGATTCCATTTCTGAACAAAGCAACCCTCTGAATAAAATATGTATTATAATTTATGGTTTATTTGTTTGTCTCTAAACAGTAAAATAAACTTTTAAAAGATTTCCCCTTAAATTTTCTCAATTAACTATTAATCTCATCATATTCTAATAATTGTCCTATTTTATTTTTGCACTGCTATGAACCCCTAAAATTTCTCATCATGGATTTTATTTATATCACAAGATAAAACAGTAGATATAGCTTAAAATAAGATGTCATGAATTGAAAAGAAACATATTTTTACAGAAAAAAGGAACATTAAGACAGTACCTGAACTGCCCCTGAGGGATGAATGGTTCAAAAGCGCCAAGGACACAGTCAACAAAATGAGGGCTATGGACTTGTTCAATGAAGGCATGATTTTCAGCTCAACCTGGCCGGCAACTTTATTCTGAGAGCGATTTTTTTTTAAATATAAAATGAAGCAGTCGCATTCAGCCTCAATCTAGCCACCTACTTGCATAAAAACACCATTATGTCATTGTTTAAACTTTAAGTTATACATTGATATCATATGTTCTAATTCGAAAATGACAAACAACACTAATTTAAAATGAATTCTTTATATTAAGTGGGACATTCACAAATATCTTTCAACACTTTGCCCCACAAACAATGCTTTTCAAATTATCATCCCCATTGGTAATGTATGATTAACATTTGGCAACTGACAAAACTTTTCAGCATATTTTATCACCACTTGCAGTATAATATACAGAAAAAAGGGAATGGAAGCAGTCCACAACCAAAATGCATAATTTTTCTTGGTCAAAAATACTTGAAAGCTTCTACTTATACAACACTAAAATGCAAGTTTGCTTAGTCAAACAGAAAGGATGAATTATTAGTGACAATGAATGAATTAGTTTGCCGTCTTTAGAACACAACTTCTAACAACAACAAGAAGGGTTTGGTTGTTTGAAGAGCTATATATATATATCACATTATACTCATTCTAAAATATGAAAAATTAAGCATGCCTAGTTTCCAGGATATAGCGGTTCTTTTCCTCATATGGCTAGTTTCAGTAATTGTGACCAGAGCAATTCTAAACAAATTTCGAGCAAGATCTAATCTTCCACCAAGTCCATTAGCCCTACCAATCATCGGACACCTCCATCTCCTAACTCCAATACCTCACCAAGCTTTTCACAAGCTTTCAACCCGCTATGGACCCTTAATTCACTTATTCCTTGGCTCTGCCCCCTGTGTTGTTGCTTCCTCGCCTGAAATGGCAAAAGAATTCCTAAAAACCCATGAATCTTCTTTCTTGGATCGTTCAAACTCATTTGCTCTCGATTATCTTACATATGGCTCAACAGATTTCTCATTTGCACCTTATGGACCCTATTGGAAGTTCATGAAAAAACTTTGCATGACCGAGATTCTCGGAGGTCGAATACTCGATCAACTCCTCCCAGTTAGGCAGGAAGAGTTAAGGAGATTCTTGCAATTGATGTTGAAGAAAGCAAATGGAGGTGAGTCAGTAGATATAGGAGGGCAATTGATTAGGGTAACCAATAATGTAATCTCTAGAATGATGATGAGCAGAAGGTGTTCGGATAGTGAAGACGAAGCAGATGAGGTCAGGAAACTAGTGCAAGAGGTAGCTGAAATTACAGGGAAGTTCAATGTGTCCGATTTCATTTGGTTCTGCAAAAACATAGATTTGCAGGGATTTCGGGGAAGACTCAAGCAAATTCGTGATAAATTCGACACAATGATGGAGAAAATCATAGCAGAACATGAAGAGACAAGGAAGATAAACAAGAAACAAGGAAAAACAGATTCAGTGAAAGATGTACTGGACATTTTACTCGAAATTGCAGAAGACGAGAAGTCTGAAATGAAGTTAACCAAAGAAAACATCAAATCCTTCATCCTGGTAATAATCTCAAATCACAGACAATGTTCATTCATACTCACTATTATAGGCTACTAATTTTATGATGGTAATTGATCGCAAACAGGACATATTTGCAGCAGGAACAGACACATCAGCAATCACAATAGAGTGGGCGTTATCAGAGCTAATCAATCATCCAAACATAATGAACAAAGCAAGAGAAGAAATCGACTCAATCATGGGCAAAGAGAGAATAGTAGAGGAATCAGACATTGCAAATCTCCCATACCTGCAAGCAATCGTAAAAGAAACGCTGAGGCTTCACCCAACAGGACCGTTAATCGTGCGAGAATCAACCGAAGACTGCACAATCAACGGGTACGAAATCCCTGCAAGAACAAGACTGTACGTGAACGTGTGGTCGCTCGGTAGAGACGCAAACCACTGGGAAAATCCACTCGAATTCAGGCCAGAAAGGTTCATAAATGAAGAAAACGGAAAGAGCGAGATGGATGTAAGAGGGCAGCATTACCATTTGCTGCCGTTTGGAAGTGGAAGAAGAGGATGCCCCGGTACCTCGTTAGCGTTGATGGTGATACAAACAGGACTTGCGGCCATGATTCAGTGCTTTGATTGGAAGCATAATGGTAGGGTTGATATGGAAGAGGGCACTGGAATTACACTGCCTAGGGCGAAACCCTTGGTCTGTGTCCCGGTGGCTAGGCTAGATCCGTTTCCTCAACTCTGATTCGGTGTAATGAAGGCTTAAATGCCATGATCTTTCGTCCCCATTCCCGCTGCTAAACCCGAATCAATCCAATTTGGTGCGAATTAAACGCAAATATGTAAAAGAAGTTGAAAATTCTCATCTTAGAAAAAAGTAGTCATATATGCAAGTCACTCAAATTAAATTAGAGCTCGATTGTAAGAGTAGGCTGCTGGATAATATCCTGTAGAATACAGCTCAAGAGCTTGGCATGATTTATGCAATGAGATGTCATGTTATTAGAGATCAGAATCACCTAATCCATACTCCATCCGTCCAAATGTAAGTTGGAATGTAGAATATTTAGCATGTCTTGTTAGTCATAAATTCACTCCAGTTCTACTTAAAAATATCAAAATGCATGTCATGATTTATATCTAAAGTCACCTCAGAATTTCTTTTAAAGAAAATGCACATGACTTTTATGTATAATATAAGGAAAAACGTATAAACACCATCCTTAATTTGGCCTGAGTTGTCATTTGTCATCCTGAACTTTCAAACGTTTCACTTTGCCCTCTTAACTTGGCAAAACATTTCACTTTGCTCCTCAATGTCACGTGTAACTTTTGGTTGGTTAAGAAAAATAAAATCTTTGAAAAATCAAATCAACCAAAAGTTGACACGTGGCAGTGAGAAGGCAAAGTGAAACGTTTTTGCCAGGTTAAGGTGCAAGGTGAAACGTTCGAAAGTTAGAGATGGTAATTGACAATTCAGGCCAAATTAAAGATGGTTTTTATACATTATTTCTAAAGCAAATGAAGATTAATTTACACTTTGTAAATGGAGCATGGGGGTGTTTGTTTAACAGCTTATCTGCTGCCGTTAGCAGATACACATTGAAAAACTGCTGATAAGCAAAATTTTGGTGTTTGGGAAGAATTACCCAAAAGCAAACTGCAGCTGTTAAAAGCCTCAACGGCAGCAGATTGATGAGCAGCAAAATGCTGCTTTTCAACTTCAACAGTTAGCTTTTAGGGAATTGATAATAATTTGGACATTTTAACCCTTTTAATTTCAACGTGCTCAATTTAATCTTTTGATATTTGAGAGCTTTCAAAGGACAATTCCATTATTGGTGTTTACTTTATGCTCAATAAGACAATGAAATTGGAAACCTGGAAATAGCTGTGGATTTTAAATAGAAGTCTAAAAATTAGATATGAACAATAGAGAATCTACTGGTGGGTGAAACATTAGGAAGAAATCAATGAATTGGTTTTTGATATATGAGAACAGGTGTCGCTGTATGTTGGCCTTTGTCTTTCGTTCCTGTTGTTGTTGTCTTGAAAGGTGTTCATATGTAGTCGTCTATTTAGTGTTTTTAAGTTTACAAGTTATTTTTTTATTTAGGTTTAATACTCACTTTAGTACTCCCACTTGATTTGAAAAACATTTCCGGTACCCAAACTTTAAAATTGACCCGTAGGTACCTCAACTTTCAAAAAAATGAACCATTTTACTATCTCAGTGCCACGTGTCAACTTTTGGTTGGCGAGTCAATGGTCAAATGTTGACTTTTTTAAAAGTCAAACTCACCAAATGTCGACATATGGCACTGAAGTAGTGAAATGTTGCACTTTTTGAAAGTTGAGGTACCTACGCGGTTATTTTTTTGAAAGTTTGAGTACCTACGGGGTCATGTTTAAAGTTTGGGTACCGGAAAGGTTTTTCTGGACAAGTTAGAGTACCAAAGTGAGCATTAGACCTTTTATTTATAAATAAATTTATATCATACATATATGTCATTTTACATTCTACCAACAACAGCACAACATAGTTTTTCTAAATACTAAATAATAATGAACTGTTAAACAGTATCAACAAACTGCTATCAACTATCATCAACAGCTACCGGCTGTCCCAAACAGACCGAAGTTATGAACTGCAGAAAGTACTAAAGAAACAAGAACAAAATACTAATTCATTCCCTGACATATTTCCGGAAAGTTGTAATGAGTAATTGATATGGATGCCTTGTCTTTTGAAACTAATAGCATCCATAACATCAACAAAGCAACATTTGCCAAGCTTCATATACCATGCACTTGTATTCAGCGATTTATATGAATTGTAATTCAATTTCAATATGGAATCACTTGAATATGTGATTATATGAGTCAATTATTAATTGTTGTGATAATATCATGCAAGTCACATTTACGGAATCATGTACCATGAAATCTTATTCTATATAATTTTGTTGGCCACTATGTATTAATGTACTCAACATTTTCGTCCATATAATTAAGTAATTCACTCACGTGAGTATATAAGTCTATGTAATCATGTCATTGCAATGTTCCATCACGATTCACATTGTATATTTCATCTCATCATATATAAATACAATATTATATAAACCATGTCTTGTAATTACATGTATCCTGATATGCATTTTTCAACTTAATTTCACATGCATGAATCATATAGCATTTCGCAATTTATAACGAATTCACATATTACACCAACCATATGTCAATTTACATAATCATATATAATCAAATTAACAAGTAAAATTAGAATTGGCATATCACATATCAATTCGAAGTTTTTTAGTTGTTTTATTTTTTATTTATTTTTGAAATATGAGAAAATGATAGTAGGTATAAAAATAGCACTGATAATAAATACATTAACTGAATACTTTAATTAAAGAAAATTAATTATATAAGGATAAGTATCCATATATGGGAGGGCATTGATGAGTTTGGTTGCCAAAATGCCATTAGTTAGGTCAATGTCTAACACCTTACTATACCAACCTCCCACCAACCAACCAATTTCTCAGTTTCTCACCTTGTATGCACAGTTATAGCTAATTACTTTGAATAAGTAGATAAATTTTATCATGGAAACAATATTAAAGAAAGAAAACATTTTATAAACAGCATGGACAAAGTTCAGAATACGTTTAGCGCACATATTATTTGTGCACCAAACCAATAAATTATACGACGTCATAAATTATTTTTTATTTGTATGGTTTGAAATTCCTTTTTATAATAAATTGATGTAAAGATAATTTGTTTTAGCTAACTTTGCCATTTTTTCATTAGTTTAAATGTGGATTATTACCACTTTTAAGGACTTGATACATGGATAATGCAATGTAATTGAAGGTATAAAAAGTTTGGAATTCTTTGAAGAAACTATGCCTTTTTAAGTTAGATAAAGATACGGTGAGAGGTATTATGAAACCGTTTTACCAAAAGTTTAAACTGATAGATAATACTCAATTTTGATATATATATATATATATATATATATACTAGCTCTGACACTTCTTCGCACGTGAAAGCCTCTTAAACTTGAAACATGTACAACACAGGTCAACGCTGCCATTGTTAAAACTAACTCAACGAATGGAGTTGTTAGGTTTCATCCATCGATCCTTAAGTCCAACAGACTCTGATATTATGCCATGAGACTGTTTACTTTAAAGCCTAAGCTGATAGGTAATAACTAATCTTAGTATTTATACCATTTTTATAAATGATAGTGACTAGCGAGACAAATCTTTGGAAAATATGTATTCAAAATAGCATAGTAAAATTGAATAGTTGAATAAACTTTACCTAAACGTTATTTGAAGTTATCGTTCAACTTTGAGAAATTTATAGTGCATGTTTATAAAATCCATACAAAAATAATATGAGTATTAATTGTAAACCATATAAGTTTATATTGACTAAAACACTTTTGAGGTTAACTTTTTAGGTGATTCAATATTTTACTATGCTTCACCTATTTTCATAATTTCCTTTGGAGGAATTATGCTGACTTTTTATTCATTGGAATAGTATTCTAATCACCTAACAAAACTTCCATAAAACAAAGGCTAGCTTTGACGGAATATATCTGTAACACCCCCATGACCGGTAAGTCGAGGAAGTGTCACGACAATCAATCACTCTTTTATCATATTCTCAAAAACAGATACTTAATTCACTTTCTCTTCTTTCTCTACATACACACTCATACATACTTTACATACACACTTTACAATAACTCCTTCGATACAAAATTCAAATCCTCAATTAAACACTAAAAAATATAACCTAAAGCATTC
>CAOJBJ010239317.1:0-15788 GCA_948291685.1 Euphorbia celastroides
TCATACAACATTGAGCAACAAGCATGCCAAAACTAGAAGCAGTTTCAATGACTGATCGAGCTAACTATTTTTGTAAGAATTGTATTCATAAATCCAGCATAAATAAGCATGTCTAACCTTCAATTTCTTCATCATCAAGTGGGGCATCCTTGTCAAATTCAAATCTTTCCCAACCAGTTCCCTTGTTTGAATCATTTTTAGCTGCATATAAAATCAACAGAGCATGACTTCAGTAAGTTTACTGGAAAATCACGAAACCAAATGATTATACCATTTGCTTCATCATTCCTAGAACTTAATCAGTAGTTTCATCCAATTAGATAGAGACAAACAAGATCAATTTGATAATATTATGAAGTGAAATTGTATTGGTGGCTTGGTGCTACAGTTTGTAAAAAAAACTGAACATATCATAAAAGAAATGTGTTTTATAATGTTCTCGTCCATGAAACTAATACACAGAATACTAAGTTAAAACAACATTTAGTTCACTTTCAACATAGCCATATATGCAACCACGAGCTACAATCAATGAGCGCATCAATTATGGGGATAGCATTTATCAAAAACTTATTAGGGCATCATCGGTCAGGGCCTCAAAAACTAATCACGCAGCTTGGAAACACTAAATTTGAGAGACCTATCTATAGACCCCAAGCATACAGTTTCATGGGACCCACAAAAAACTTATTCAGAAGAGAACATCAAACCAGATTTCAACTGCATTGCATAAAATAAAACAAGAATGTCTCAAGAAATGTGCAAAAATTAGTTGACAGCCAAAAATATAACGGACAAGTTGCGAAGATGACACGAGTAAAAGAAAGGTAGTTTTTCCATCGACACATTACCTTTGAGCACCATAATCACAATTTTCCTTTAGGTGACCACACCACACTATATAACAAAACCATTTATCACCAAGAAACATCTGGCACAGGGTGTTGCGGTAAGATGTATACTACAATTTTCATGTAAGAAAATATCAGAAAAACTAAAGTAAAGCTGTAAGAGAAAAAGATCCAAGCTCATCGTAGAGCATAAGAATCATGGAAAGGTAACAATCCTCGAAGTTTAGCAGATGCATAAACAGAATAATATATATATATATATTTGAATTTAGATACGCAGTTTTAGATTACGTTGATCCAAGACTGAATGTCAAATCAAAAGACCAAAGAATTTCAGAACCTTCTAGTCCAACAAAACTTAAAGTTGCCTTGAAAAAAGCTCAATAAATTTCATTTGTTTAATTAATTATTTTAAAGAGAAATTTCTTCAAAATAGATTCAATTAAAATTTAAATGATAAAAATCATTGAAAAAGAAAATTGCATTCCTAAAGTATCTGAAAAAATCCATTAAAGATACCAGAACAAACATATTTTCAGAAAAAATTGATATCCTACCAGTTTCATCAAGCTGAAATTTCATCCTGGCTTTGACTCTCTCAGCTGGTGCCTGCCCAACATATACAATCAGCACCAACATAAGCACACAGACGCACAAACAAGTAAATGAGAAGGTACAGTAACCTATTTTAATGCTTTACAGGAACTAGAAGACAGATCCATTCAATTCATCAAGTTCATTACCATAAACAAATAGCATACTGGAATAAATTAACAGCGCATCACTAAAATCATTTACAACTTCACATCCCAGTCTACTGACTTGAATGGACATGAGCGTGAGATAAGAGAACAAGCATCAAGATGCCATTGCAGTATGAAGAACAAGTTCTACCCTGATTTTTTCCCTATCCTGAGGAAGAAAGAGAAGCATTACTCCTTCCCTAGTTTCCAAGTGGACAATGTAAACCAAGATTCTTCCCAACAAGACAGGGCAAATAAATCGGTACGCCAATTCCATGCCACCGCATTTTCATATATTCAATAGTTAAAAAGTTAGTTTATTTCTCTTCAAATCAACTGCCACATTACATAATCAATGACAGCACAACGGCAAAGCATATAAAAGAAGAAACAATGACAGTAAATCCCTTAAGCTCGCTTTCAATCGAAATTGCAAGCAACTATCATCACTATTCCGAAGGCAAAGTACAAAAAACCAGCACTGCAATGCCTAGAAATATAATTATCCAAACACATGAGTTGAATTCCTTTTTTCATTAATTAACCCTGAAGTCGAACAAATAAAAAAAATGTATATAAGAGAAAAAAGGATTCACCAATTTTTCATAGCCAGGAATCAACAGCGAGAAATCACCGTCGCCTTTCCGCTCCTTTCCTGCTCTCTTCTGCTCCATATAACGACTCCTAGAATCTTCTCTCCGCCTCTGTCGCGGAGACGAACTCCGACTCCGGTTTCTCCTCTCCGAACTCCGGCCTCGACGTGGAGAAACGCTACGACTCCTACTCCTGCTCCTCCTGTTATCTCTACCCCTCGCTCTATATTTATCTCTGCTCCTACTTCTACTTCTACTCCGCTTTGAACGATGCGCACCTCTGTCTCTATCCCTCTCTCTACTTCTAGAACGACGCCGTCGGCTGCTGTCTCTCTCAGATACTTTCGTCGACGAATCATCTCTCGGCTTCTTCTTGAGCTTGTTCTGAATGGCTTCAAGCTGCGATTGCTTTTCGAACTTCGAGGATTCGGCAGGGCCGGAGGATTTTACGAAATTGCTGAGAAATGAAGAACGAGAAGCGAGAGCGGCGCCTCTGGAGGGAGCGGAGGTTTGGTTGGAGGAGAAACCGAGGCCCTGTTTGAAACGAGCGGCGCCTTCGCCTTTGCGGGTGAGCTCGTCGTAGTAAGCAGCTGCTTTCTCTTCCTCCATTTTCGATTGGGATTCGAGGTTGGCGATTCAACTCTGTGATGGTGAATGGGGACGACCGAGTCACTGATATGGATCGTTAAAACGGCACCGTCGTCATGATGGGCCTATGTCATTTTGAGTTAAAACTGTTTGCAGCCTTCGGCTTCTATGCTGTTTATTCGTGTTGTTAAAGCTTTTTGGGTCGATTTGTAAGTGATATTCCTAACCATTTTAAGTGTCACTCCAAAAATATCGATCTCATTATCACTGCAGCAGTAATGAACCGATCTTGTATGGTTATCGATAACTTTTCATTCATAAAAATGTTGAAATAAGTACTTTGAAATCATAATCTAACTTCTAAAAAAAAGGTTGTAAAAGAAGTTACTGAATAAACAATAACATCTTAATTCATTTTTGTTTAAAATAACTTAATGACAAGCTATGAGAGTCGATCTAAGGATTAACCGAAGTATGTCAAAGCCCGGAACCAAGACAACTCCAAACACTTACAATAGAAAACTACACAAGAGATAAGCGTCCAATTCATTATGACAAAACAACCTCAAAGATTCCATTGTATTGGATGAATATTACCTCGTTTACAACCCCAACTAAAGAATAAGAGCTGGTAAAGTGTACTTGTTTCGGCGGATTAGGGCCAATGTAGTCCTAAATATTGTGAATTCTATTTGATATTGAAGGTACCCTTAATTCATTAGAGATTTGATGTGCACTTTAATCATTTAAAGCAAGTTAACCAAAAACTAAATAAAATTATATTCTTATATATTAATATTTTTTTATCAATTTAATATTGAACTTAATTTTTTTTACTGAAAGATATAGTCTATTAAATCAAATTAGAAGCAATTTAATATTGAACTTAATTAAATTAATTGATATTAAACTTAATTTTAAGACTTGGTAAAGAATTAGAATTAAAATACACTGCACTGAGTTGAATTAAGTAAATAAAAATTGAAGAAAACAAGAATAAATTATGAATGGAGTTACTCAATAACTAGTACTCTATAAGTAAAAGTTTGAGCTTTTTGCCAAGTCATAGGCTACTAAGTAAGGGCATTTTAGGAATTTTTATGGGCGACACTAAGTTAAAATGGATGTCAAATAGCAAAACCCTTCTAGTAATCCCAAAACCAAGTAACTGAACAGCCCGAATGAAAAGAAAAGACAAGCCACATGTCATGATCCCGATATTCCCACATCGGATCCGATCTCACTTTTATACGAAATAAATGAACAATCAATAATTCTGAATGAAATCTTCAAGTCACAGAAACCAAATCCGCCACCCAATATCCTTACCAGATTGTGCTGTCTGTTTTTATTTTTCTTACAATATTTGGTGGGTCCACCTGTAATTGTATTAAAATGACTTAATGTATCGAAACTTTCATGAGTTTGTCTCAATTTATCTCTTGTTGCTCTGAACTTTCAAGTATATCTCTCGTCCCTCTCAATTTGTATAAACCGCATCTCTGATTTCTTTGGAGCTGACGTGGCGCTGATGTGACACTATTTTGAAAATTCAAGAGAGTAAAACTCATCTACCCATCAATCCTACCCGAATACCCATGAATCCTACCCATATACCCATTTTCAAAATTGAATCCTGGTCACCGCTGTTCCACCGTCGAGTATCGCCGTTCCACCGTTGCTCCGCCGTCGAGTATCGCCGTTCCACTGGAAAATCAACGCCAATGAGCTTTTGCTTGTGCTGATTGTCCTTTTTGATGTCCCGCCATTGAATTTGAGAGGAAAATTTCGCTTTTTGTTGATTATTTGGCTCAAAGCAAAAATGATTAGGCATTTTCGGGAGTGTGGATTCTCTCGTTTTGCTATGTCTTCAATGGAGGATGAAGATGATGCCTCTGCTGGACTTGTGAAGGACTTTGATTTACCGTTGTAGAAATTTGACATCCCTCTCCTGCAGAAACAAATTTCAGATGAATTTAACAATTAATAATCAATCAAGCAATTAATCTTCAAAACCCTAAACCAAGATTGAAATTAACTCACTAATTGATAAATGAACCACCAGCTTGTGATTCTCAGATGTATTGTTCATCTCAATCAATCAAGCAATTTCAGATGTATTGCAAATCGAGCTTGCTCTTATCGGTCAGGCTCTCAAATCGGATTTTATCCAAGCCATCAAAAGCATTGTTAATGAGCTCACGAAGATTTGGAACGAGATGGCCTGGAACGAGTGGCCGGGATCGGGATCGACGTAGTCGGCGGAGTTTTGGAAGAACAATTTGGGGGAATTTGGGTCTTTTGTGTTTTGGTTTTTTCATTTTTTTAATTAGAATGTCACGTGGTTTTACTTTTCAAACCGTGCTGACGTGGTGCACGGGTATTGCACGCTCCAAGGTGAGATTGGTTGAATTCTCTTGAACGGTGTGAGAGGTACAATTTTGACAAATTGAGGAGAGTGAGTAGTTCGTTTAGATAAATTGAGGGGAGTGAGAGACACACTTAAAAATTCAGAAAACGATGGGTAAATTGAGATAACCTCAAAAAATTCGATTGAATTAGTCCTATTAAAATTTTAAAATTAGGGCATCATCGTACGGTAACATAGATACTAATCTATCAAAAAGAAAAGCAAACAGATGTTATTGGGCGGCTTTTTTTTTTATGATAGGCGGCTTATTATTAAGGAAGCAAATTTGTTGTCCATAATTTTGTGTTCATAGTCATACACATGAGTTTTCATGTTCTCATCCATCTTTATATTAGGGCAAATTTTAAAAGAAAGTACTCTAATATTTTAGTTATAGGAATTTTTTTGTATAAAAGGTTTTATAGTTTCGAATTTTTTTCCAAAATATAGTCTTTTATCTGTGACAAGTGGCGTTACTTCGATTATTTTCAAATAATTCAATGTTTTTATAAGTAAATCTTATTGTTAAAAATTGTTGGTCATACTTAAGTATTTTTCGGGTACTTCTTTTATTTTTTTTAATTTTTAAAATTTATTATCATAATTTAATTAAAAATATCTAAACTATTAAAAAAATTATAAAATTCATCTATATTGTGTATTAATATATAGATTAATCATTTCACAGACATTCATACGAAAATGAATAAGATTACCAACTTTTTTTAATATAATTTAATCTTAAGAATTCTTTATTATTGAAACCACAAGACCCATTTTGTAAAAAAAAATATCTCAATTTCTTTTTATGAATTAGTCAAATTTCATGGTACTTTTTTAAATATACCTTATTTTTTTATGTGTCTTCAGTGTATTAAGTTTACAAAGACACAAAAGGATATAATTTAGTGAACACAATATATTTGAATTCAGTCTACAAAGACACAAAGGAGATAATCTAGTGAAGACAGTATATTTGAATTCATTGCAAACGATACCAATTGCCATTTTGTTCCACTAAATTATAACAAATACAGTTTTATTCAATTGATAAGCCTTTCAAAGTAAAGGTGACCATTTTTGAGTCACAAATTATATTTTTTAAAAAAACAACTCAACTTACTTATGTGAAAAAAATACCAAGTTTAAAATGGTAAGCACTATTCCCTCGATTTTTCTATAAGTGTCACTTTTGAGGAGTTCTTTTTTTACCAAGACGACACTGAATAAGACAGTAAAATTACTATTAAATCCTTAAAACTAAGTCTTACTTTTCTTACATTTTACAACAAAAAGAGTAAATAAAGATAAGAGGGAAAAATTGTATAAATATATTGTAATTCAGTGATATATATTCAAAAAGAAAAATTTCAACCTAAGTAACACTTATTTCCAACACCCTCTCAGACCCTAGTCAATTGTTCACTAGTAATTTCTAGTCGCCGCCCACTTTCGTCATATATTTCAATTTCTCCTATATTTCCAATTTGTAATTAATAAGACTTTCTTTTTATATGTTGGGTTTGTAGAATTTTCAAAGATCTGAATATCTATACGTAATTATTTGAAGAAATTCATTTTATGTGAAATCTTATCTTTATTAGCAACTTGGAGGTATAATCAAGTAACACATTGACAAAAAAAAATTGTTTGTATGGTCAATTCTCTGCCAAAATGTGTATTGTGCGTTTGGAACTATCAGTGTTAAAAAAAACTCAACTCAATTTATTTTAAATAAGGCTATTTGAATAAAAAATGTTTCGATATTCGATTTTAGAGTGAAGTGCAGTGATGCATGCAAGTAATCGAGGCATCCTCATACAAGGGTAGATTTGAATAGAAATGTTTTGATGTATGATTTAAGGCACAAATTTCATAGAAGAATTTTTGTAGAAATGCACCAAAAAACTATTTTGGTTCACAAAAAGCTCACAAATGCTCAAAATAACTTATTAAAAAAAATATAAACTACTAACAAAACTTTGAGCCGAGTTAACGTTTGTAAGGTTCTCTTTACACTTTTCCAGTAATAAATACATAATCATGATCAGTGATATTTCTTGTATTTCATTTATTTTCCTTTGAAAAGTTAGGTGGGTTCTTCAATTTCAGAAAAAAACAATAGCTGAGGTCAAATACATAGATAGAAAGAATCAAACATAAACAAATGTACTTTTTCAAAACCTAAGACCTGTTAACTAAGAAGAAAGATAGGATCATATCATGTCTTTTTTGAAACCATAACAGAAAGATTATATATTACTCTGCTCAATAATATAATATTTTGAAAATATCATATATTCGATATGCATTTATTTTATGGCAATGCTATTATACAGCTAATAATATAATATTTTTGTCCATATATATGTTGTATACAAGGATCAAATCAAAATATTCTATCCATTTCTTTTTTTGTCCTAAAAACCCCAGCTAGCGCACATGGCATGTGTAAATAATTCACAAACAACGAAAAATACTTTGTCAATTATATAAAATTTCACGGATTCTGTAAGATTCTACGCACTATGATTTTATATGATAACGGGAATTAAATCCACGAGAATATATATAAAATCATATAATTAATATGTAAATATTATTTTGATGTCAATCAATAACATGCTAGAAGCATTAAAAAAGACTTATTTTTTCCTTAAAAAATGAAAGTGCTTCCACAAATAGTAAATGCGTATATATGATCTGATTCTTGGACCGAAATGTTAGATTTGCATCAAAAATTCAAAATCCAATCTTTATAAATTAGAGAAAATTGGTTAGTGTGGGCATCCACAATATATTGGTCAAAAAGAAAAAAATATGTAAAGATTTGCTAGTTTTCTTAGAAAAGTATTACACGTTGATCATATAGTTCCCTTTTTTTATTTACTAGTTAGATTTGTGGGTCAGTACACAAATATTGTAATCTTCACTATTAGTTCCTAATATTCCTTAATTTTACTTTTTTGTGTACCACCATGTAGTTTACTGTTGTGGTTGTGGTTTTACTTATTACCGATAAATTGTTTAACGATTATAACTACATAAATGTCAGAATAGTAGAAGAAATTTTTCGTAAAAGTATTTAAATATCATTATTATGAGAATATATATGGATAGAATGATACTGAACTTGAATGTTTTCTCACAAAACAAGCCTCCCGCCATTAATTTAAAAGAAATACACAAAAATGTATAATTTGATAAAAATAATCATTAAAATACATAACAAGAAAAACATATAGGATAATTAATTTTCTCTGAAGTTTGGATATTTTGTTTACATATTTTGTAGTTGTGTTGCAGTTTCCTTTAAGTTTCACCATATCATTAATGTTGTAGTTTTATTATAGCTATCCCATAAAATATAGTAACTACAAGAAAATACATAATAATGTTGTATTTTTGTTATACGCAAAACTATAAGATATACATAGTTATCATATAGCTCTATCGTAGCATAACTACAGTGTAACTATAATGTATACATAGTTATCTTATAGTTTGTCCAATTGTCGTAATTAAGCTGTACAATTACCAGATTTTATTATAGTTTGTATAATCGATATAATTATATTTTAATTATGTGTTTTAATCAAATTTGTGTTATAACTATATGACAACGACAACAAAACTACATAATAAGTTGTTCTCATGAAATAGTTTCGAAAACAGTATATGGATCTTAAGGTTCTGTTCTCTTCACCTTCAATTTAGTTCATTTGAGTTCAGTTAAGTTTCGTTCGGTTCAGATTTTAAAAGTTGAAGAGAACAAAGCCTAAATCGAAGGGAACACAAGGATTAGGAAATTAAGCCAACTATGTCGGCAAATCTCCTAAATCTGTCAGAGATAAATATAAATACCAAGATTGGACCTTATCTACCAACTTAAGCTTTTGGATAAAACGGTTTCATGTCATGGTATTATAGCCTCGTTGATCTAAAGGCTGATAGTTCGAATCCTGACAACTCCATTTGTTGAGTTGAGTTTCAATACATGGTAAGTGGGCATGTGTTGTACCCGCTTCAAGCTCAAGAAGCATTCACGGCATTCTCGTGCGGTGGAGTATTAGAAATAAATATAAATACTAAAATTGAACCTTTATCTATCAGTTTTAATTTTTAGATAAAACGGTTACATGATAAAATTTTCCCAAAACCCTTTATCTCCTAAATTTTTTAAAGTAATCTCATACACGTAACTTTTTGAGCCTTTAAAGCTTATTTAACTTTTAAAAGGTCCAACTATTTGCAAATTACTACGTGGCCAATAAAATCAGGGATAAAATGGATTTTTGGGACAATTTGAAGACAACATGGCCAAAAATGAGAGTTTCTACTTTCTTTCTAGGTACTTAATAGTTAATACCAAAGTGGGGCACCTCTACAAGATTTGCAAAGATCTCAAGAAAATTAGATCCTCCGAATCGTTCCTTTTAATCTTCCTCTACATTTCTTTCCCCTTTCCTCCCATATATATATATTCTCCATTTCCACCCAATTTCTCACTTCATCATCTCCTTCAACCTCCTCTTTCTCTCAACATCAACCACTCCCTATGGCCGTCGCCGGCGAGGTTTTTCGACGATCTTTGCCTCAGGAGGTCGGAATTTCGAACGGATCTAGCTCCGATTCCGACGAGCTTCACGTTCTTGCAGTCGATGACAGCCTTGTCGACCGCAAGGTTATCGAGCGTTTGCTTCGGATTTCATCCTGTAAAGGTATTTGAAATTTTCCTCTTCTGATTTTGGAATGTGATTTTCGATTTAGGTTTTTGAGATCTCATTTTGTGTTCTTGAATCTGCAGTTACAACTGTCGATAGCGGAACTAGAGCTCTGCAATATCTTGGATTGGATCGGGAGAACAGCTCCAACGGATTCAATGTAAGCACAAATCGTTCAGATTTCGCTTATTGCTTGTTTCAAATTGATTGGGGATTTTGTCTAATGGTGAGAATTCAAATTGTGATTTGATTACAGAATTTGAAAGTGAATCTGATAATGACGGATTACTCTATGCCGGGAATGACAGGCTATGAGCTCCTGAAAAGGATCAAGGTACAAATTCCTCAATCTTTCTACTGCAATTTTAGTATGATTTTCTACTGGATCTGTTCATTGATTGTTGTTGATTTCAAATTTGAGCAGGAATCATCAGCTTTCAGAGAAATCCCTGTGGTGGTAATGTCATCAGAGAACGTTCTAACTCGAATCGATAGGTATAAATTTGTTCTTTAGATCAGAGAATGATTGATTTGAATTTGACAATGATATTTGTTTTGGATCTAAATATTGTTGTTAATTATGTACAGATGTTTGGAAGAAGGGGCAAGGGAATTTTTGTTAAAACCAGTAAAGCTATCAGATGTAACGAGGTTGAGAGATTTCATTATTGCAACTGGAGAAGACGAGAGAATATCGAAGAGGAAAATCGAAGATAACATGTCTGAATCTTCCTCGGAATCCGATTCATCATCGGAGTTTCCTTATTCAACACTCTCATCGGTCATGAGCATGTCGAAAAGGCCTAAATTGTAGAACAAAGATAGAGACTACTTGTTAGCTTTATAGCTGACTCAAAAAGATGATATTTTTTGAGAGAAAATTTGATGTAGATTTTTGTTTGCTGTGATTATGGCAAATTAATTTCAGTAGAATAGCTGACTAATTCCAGATAATTTTGATTTCCAATTGGGGGTCTATTGCTCTTTGTTCAACCTCGATTTTTGCTGATCCTGTAAATAAGAATAATGGATTTGTTAATTCTTTGATTTTATTTTTTTAATTTTAAATTTGTGAAGAAATTGAATGGCGGTCTGAATTTTCAGTGGGAGTTGCAATTTCCGTTGAGTAATGGGGATTTAATGACAAGTTTTAGAAATTAACTACCAAATCTTATAACTGATCCTTTGCAGGCTTGACTGTGCTGAAAACATTTGAATGAAAATTCGACGAGAAAACTGATTGAAGGATGAGCTTTTTAAAAAATTAATTTAGCTGGCCATTTTAAGATCATTGACAATTCCACATGTAAAAGTAGTACAATACTGAGCACAAGATCATTACATTGACGCAATTCACATATCATCGTTTTTGCTGCCATAATATCAAACTTGTTTGTTTCATGAGCCAGTCTGCGAAGAACTTTTCACTAAAAGCATCAATTCAACCCTAATTTGGCTATATTTTAAATTTTTGAATTCAAGTAGAGTTTTTTCCAAAGCCTGGCCCTTGAGCCGGTATATAACATTTTATTTTTTTTAAATGAAATTGAATAGTAAAAATGTTGACTAATATGTTCAAGTTTTTAGATCTAACTATATTTTCATATAGAATTCCATAGTATATTATTTAAACTTTAGTACATTAGAACATAACAATCAATAAAAACTAGATTCGAGAATCCTCTTATTTTTGGTGGCCAATACCAAATTTTATTAGGCAATTATCTGCACCCTCATTATCAGTTTGAGTCTCAAAATCAAAACATCCATTGTGAGAAATTCATTAGTGTACAATTTGCAATTTTACTAATTTAGCAAGAGTTAAAAAAAGTTAACCATAAATATCATAAAACCATTGTTGGGACAAAATGTTTAGGTAGAAAGATTGACTGCACAGCCCTTAAATAGCATTAAATAGTAAAAGACTTGTACTGCCTAACCTATAAAATTGGTGCAACTTCTAGCAAACTTCCACATGGGTGATATTCTTAAAACACGCCACGCTTAATACATACAATTTAATTGTTAAAATGAGTAGATTTGAATGTTTTGAGTGGTAGAAGTTTGATGAATTTTTGAGGTGGATTGAAATGGAAAAGAAAAATCATGGGGGCTGGACGAAGAAGTTTCTTTATCTTCATAGAAATATGGACTTTAACTTTGCTTACTCCGTCAACTTCCTCAAGATTTGAATTGATCTTGGTTAGAAAAAAGGTGGAGTAATTTATGGGTAAAATTGAATTTGAAAGTGGTGAGTGGAAAGAATATTGAATACTATTATAGAAGATTTTGTAAAAGATTTGGATTGATGTAACATTGCATAACATCCATTTCAAACATTGTCTAGAAGAGGAGAACCAAAATCATGATTTATGAAATCCTATTTTCTTAGGTGTGTCGATGGTCCCCAATTCAACCACATGTCAACCTTTCGATGCTACCTTTTAGGCTGTACTTAGGTTAAAGGACTTTTATATTCAGGTAATTGTTACTATTGTACTATAAACTAAGTGAAATTTAAGTATATTTAAGGTATCGGGACGTCTTTGAAGTTGTCCCGAATTGCCCCTCGTTCCCCTGAACTTTCAAGTGTGCCTCTCGTCCCTTAAACTCGTGAAAATGTACCTATTAGCCCCCTTCAACTTACAGAAATGCACATCTTTACCCCCTAAATGTCACGTGTCGACTTCTAATTTACTTGACTTTTCAAATATTTCATTTTTTTCCATCCAACCATAAGTTGTCATGTGAAATTCCTAGATTTAAAAGCACTTTTTTTGACAAGTTTAGGGGGATGAGAGGCTCTTTTGAATAAGTTTAGGGGGGCGAGAGGCACACTTGAAAGTTCAGGGGATGAGGGGCGATTCGAGACAAATTCAGGGGGTCCCAATGCATTACGCCTGTATTTAATTATACTCAACATTTTTTAAAAATACATAAATCTCTTTAGTAATACATAAATGAGAAGGGAGTGGTCCCACTACCTCCCTTATAATTAATTTGGATTCCAAAGTTGAAAACGATCATATCTCTTAAATCGTTAATTTTTTCGACACGAGCCTTTAGAATATATTTTTGATATTTTTTTCAAAATTTTAATTGCTATATCGACGTTAAAATTAGTAGTCAAAATTGGTATACTATTTTTTTTACGTTTGGTATACCGATTTTTACTTTATCATAAAATCAATATACCAATTTAATTTTTCTTTTATAATAGGTATACCATCTTTTATAGTTTGTATATAAGTAAATATACCAGTTTTAGTTTTGATATGCAATTTGTTACTTTAATTACAGAACCGTTATACCGATTTTTACTTTTCAGTATACAATTTTTACTTGCGGTATACTATTTCAGTTTACGTTTTGTTTAAATTAGTATATCATTATTTAAATTTTGGTTATAATTTTTTACATTTACTATATGACTAGTATACCCACTTTTTACTTTCAATATTTGACTTAATAACATTGGTTTTTAGGCATACATATTTCAGGTTTTTATGTAGCTTTCATTGTCACTTTTCAAGCTTTATGTAGCTTTAGGTATATGTTTTTTTCAAGTTTGTTTTAAATTCTCTCTTCTGTTCTTTAGATGAGCTACAGGTGAGCGGCGACGGTGGGTAGTGGAGGCTCTGGTGGCAACTGAAAACGACCAAATCTGAATGACAGGGCTTCAGGGGTGGTGAAACATCGAGCTCCGGCGACGGGGTTTTTCGGGACTGGGTGAAATGGCCAGATCTGACGATGGTTTTACGGTGGCGGGGCTTCACGGTGTGTGAAATGACCAGATTTGGCGGTGAAGGTTTCGAGGGTGGGTGAAACAGAGAGTTTCAACGGCGGTATTTATCGGTGGGCGAAATGACTAAACATAGTGGCTATTTTTCGGCGGCGGGAGTTTCGGGGGTTGGTGTTTTGATGAGATCTAGCGGTAGAGCTTCAGAGATGGGTAAAACGACGAGATCTAACGACAGAGATTCGGCGGCGGGTGAAACGATGAGATTTTTTGCGATGAAGGTGGGTGAAACGACAAGATCTGACGGCGGGACTTCGGCGGCGAGTAGAACAACAAGATTTCGGTGGCGGGGTGGGTGAAACGGCAAGACGTTGATGACGGTTCTTCGCTGGTAGTTGAGAGGTCGCAAAAAAACTATAATCTGTTAATCACGTATTTTGTTTTTTCATTTATGTATTTATGAGTCTTAATCACGTATAACAGAGTTTCTAATTATTGTAAAGGGTGTAGTTTTACTCTAATTTTAAACGAAAATGTGAGTAGTAAAAATTGCTTTAGTTATATATATAACTTAAACAAAAGGTTATTATACCACTCAATATTATTAAAACTGGACCGGACATTGAAACGACAACATTAATGGTCTGTAATTTAATCAGTTCCAATCTCGGTTCAATTAGTTCAAACTACAGTTTAACTGGTTATTATTTTATATAAAATTTATGAAATATTCATCTGTAAAATATAATTTATACATAAATTTACATTAAATAAATAAATTTCTCAATACATTATACATTATGTTAAACCATTATTTCTTTTCAACCGGACCAAACTCATTGCCTGTTTCCGGTTCAACCGGTTGAGATGATTGGTCGAGTCTGGTTTAAATAACATTGCATTTCGAAAAAAACACATTGCTTAGGTTGTGGTTTGGATGTTTCACCAATGATTCACTCGACCCTGTGTATTATTTTTTGCAATTTGTTGTCTGATTAACATTAATGGCCCGATGTAAGCAGATCAACTTCCACAATTAACGTGATTTCGATAGAGAGATATGGACAATTTTGTTGATTAATTCTTGAAAAATGGCAGAGCCCTTGATTTCAAGTGATATATGGACAATAACGCAATGATTTTGATGGTTGAGGCCTTTGGTCGGAGGCATCACTTGACAATGCATCAAATGTGAAGATAACTCCGTCCCCCTAGTATTTATATGGTGGTTATACGTTTAACACGTAGCATGTTTTCGTAATTATCCTTTTAAGCGTTTAAGTGTTTATGATATTCTATAAACCTCTATAACGTTATATTTTATGGAGAATATATCATTTGGTTCCTAACTTATTTTGAAAAAACCTGCTGTTTCCCTTACTTTTTTAATAGATTCCTCAGGTCTCTCATCTTTAAGGAGTGCATATCCTAAGTCCTCCAAATGCACAAAACCATTCTCACCTAAGGGAGTGTGTTATACACGCGCCTGTCATGTGTCGAGTTGAAAATTTTAAACCAATTCTGACCTGACACATGACATTTTCTATTTAAGAAATGGTAAAAACTCAATTTAGTCTCTTATGAGTTTTTCTTTTCATTTATACCATATTCTTCAATACATCAAAACACCATTAACACATGAAGTTTTATTCTTCAAATCTCAATTAAATTTTTTCACGCTCTATTCAGATCTCATTTGACCATAAATAAATTGAACGATTTCGAAACTTCATAACACCAAAAATCAACACGTTGCTTAATGCAAAAGAAAGTTTGATATAAATCGATGTCAGAAAGCCAAAAAAAAATTTCTGGAAAATATACCAGCGGTAGGGAAACCTGTTGGACCAGTCTCGTTGATACCGAAGCCACGCTGAAGGGACAGCTCGCTGAAGGTTGTTTTGCTCCGGCCTTGAAGAATCTCAGCGAAGGATGAAAGCATATTGGAGAGAGCTCACTGAGGATAAGTCGCCCTGAGAAAAGACATAAGCAAATAATTCAAATTAGCTTGTCTTATGTTCAGCTGTCTAAACTCGACAAAAAGGACATTGCATTTAATACGGTCGAAGAGAGAGACAAGCGCGCATTAAATACACTCTGAAAAAGCAGGAGGCGGGAAGGGATAGGAGGAATGGCGCAT